>CAXHLB010000672.1:0-235533 GCA_964017235.1 Sabellastarte sp. h YS-2021
GGAGTCACCCCTGAAACGAATTTTAGTAGTGTGTTTCATCAGAAATACATATGTAGCCCAAAGTGCAGGTTCAGGGAGTGTAGTTGGCGAGGGATAGGTAAAATGCCAGATCAGCCCAAACCACCCCTTAAAGTTGGTCAAACTGGCTGAAATTTTTACAGGAAACTCAGTTTATATCAGAGAATGAATTTGTATTAGGCTGGCATACTCGAGGGCCACATTACAAATTTCAATTTCCGGGGTGTGGGGGGGGCCCCAGGTCACCCCTCAGGTGGAAGATGTCAAATATATCATAATATTGCTAATCTGAAGCCCAAATTTAATTTCATTCATATTCTAATAATTAATGAGGATATTTTAGGCGCATTTGGAGCATTACATGTCTGACCTGAAATTATTTCACCAAAATATTGTTCTAAATATAGCCAAATATAGATGTAAATCAGCCCAAACCAGTACCAAATATTGGTCTATAAGTCTAAAATTTGGCCTAAAATTCACTTGCCACCTACTAAATCTGACTGCATAGGTTTTAGGATTACATCTGGTATACCAGTGGTGTCATATGTGTCATATATGATCCAGGAAAGCGAAAATACAGCCTCAGATGGCTGTATCAGGAAATGCTGATATATTCTCAATTAAGGTAGATTCAAGGTTGAAAACCATATTGATTCATACAGGAGTCACCCCTGAAACGAATTTTAGTAGTGTGTTCCATCAGAAATACATATGTAGCCCAAAGTGCAGGTTCAGGGAGTGTAGTTGGCGAGGGATAGGTAAAATGCCAGATCAGCCCAAACCACCCCTTAAAGTTGGTCAAACTGGCTGAAATTTTTACAGGAAACTCAGTTTATATCAGAGAATGAATTTGTATTAGGCTGGCATACTCGAGGGCCACATTACAAATTTCAATTTCCGGGGTGTGGGGGGGCCCCAGGTCACCCCTCAGGTGGAAGATGTCAAATATATCATAATATTGCTAATCTGAAGCCCAAATTTAATTTCATTCATATTCTAATAATTAATGAGGATATTTTAGGCGCATTTGGAGCATTACATGTCTGACCTGAAATTATTTCACCAAAATATTGTTCTAAATATAGCCAAATATAGATGTAAATCAGCCCAAACCAGTACCAAATATTGGTCTATAAGTCTAAAATTTGGCCTAAAATTCACTTGCCACCTACTAAATCTGACTGCATAGGTTTTAGGATTACATCTGGTATACCAGTGGTGTCATATGTGTCATATATGATCCAGGAAAGCGAAAATACAGCCTCAGATGGCTGTATCAGGAAATGCTGATATATTCTCAATTAAGGTAGATTCAAGGTTGAAAACCATATTGATTCATACAGGAGTCACCCCTGAAACGAATTTTAGTAGTGTGTTCCATCAGAAATACATATGTAGCCCAAAGTGCAGGTTCAGGGAGTGTAGTTGGCGAGGGATAGGTAAAATGCCAGATCAGCCCAAACCACCCCTTAAAGTTGGTCAAACTGGCTGAAATTTTTACAGGAAACTCAGTTTATATCAGAGAATGAATTTGTATTAGGCTGGCATACTCGAGGGCCACATTACAAATTTCAATTTCCGGGGTGTGGGGGGGCCCCAGGTCACCCCTCAGGTGGAAGATGTCAAATATATCATAATATTGCTAATCTGAAGCCCAAATTTAATTTCATTCATATTCTAATAATTAATGAGGATATTTTAGGCGCATTTGGAGCATTACATGTCTGACCTGAAATTATTTCACCAAAATATTGTTCTAAATATAGCCAAATATAGATGTAAATCAGCCCAAACCAGTACCAAATATTGGTCTATAAGTCTAAAATTTGGCCTAAAATTCACTTGCCACCTACTAAATCTGACTGCATAGGTTTTAGGATTACATCTGGTATACCAGTGGTGTCATATGTGTCATATATGATCCAGGAAAGCGAAAATACAGCCTCAGATGGCTGTATCAGGAAATGCTGATATATTCTCAATTAAGGTAGATTCAAGGTTGAAAACCATATTGATTCATACAGGAGTCACCCCTGAAACGAATTTTAGTAGTGTGTTCCATCAGAAATACATATGTAGCCCAAAGTGCAGGTTCAGGGAGTGTAGTTGGCGAGGGATAGGTAAAATGCCAGATCAGCCCAAACCACCCCTTAAAGTTGGTCAAACTGGCTGAAATTTTTACAGGAAACTCAGTTTATATCAGAGAATGAATTTGTATTAGGCTGGCATACTCGAGGGCCACATTACAAATTTCAATTTCCGGGGTGTGGGGGGGCCCCAGGTCACCCCTCAGGTGGAAGATGTCAAATATATCATAATATTGCTAATCTGAAGCCCAAATTTAATTTCATTCATATTCTAATAATTAATGAGGATATTTTAGGCGCATTTGGAGCATTACATGTCTGACCTGAAATTATTTCACCAAAATATTGTTCTAAATATAGCCAAATATAGATGTAAATCAGCCCAAACCAGTACCAAATATTGGTCTATAAGTCTAAAATTTGGCCTAAAATTCACTTGCCACCTACTAAATCTGACTGCATAGGTTTTAGGATTACATCTGGTATACCAGTGGTGTCATATGTGTCATATATGATCCAGGAAAGCGAAAATACAGCCTCAGATGGCTGTATCAGGAAATGCTGATATATTCTCAATTAAGGTAGATTCAAGGTTGAAAACCATATTGATTCATACAGGAGTCACCCCTGAAACGAATTTTAGTAGTGTGTTCCATCAGAAATACATATGTAGCCCAAAGTGCAGGTTCAGGGAGTGTAGTTGGCGAGGGATAGGTAAAATGCCAGATCAGCCCAAACCACCCCTTAAAGTTGGTCAAACTGGCTGAAATTTTTACAGGAAACTCAGTTTATATCAGAGAATGAATTTGTATTAGGCTGGCATACTCGAGGGCCACATTACAAATTTCAATTTCCGGGGTGTGGGGGGGCCCCAGGTCACCCCTCAGGTGGAAGATGTCAAATATATCATAATATTGCTAATCTGAAGCCCAAATTTAATTTCATTCATATTCTAATAATTAATGAGGATATTTTAGGCGCATTTGGAGCATTACATGTCTGACCTGAAATTATTTCACCAAAATATTGTTCTAAATATAGCCAAATATAGATGTAAATCAGCCCAAACCAGTACCAAATATTGGTCTATAAGTCTAAAATTTGGCCTAAAATTCACTTGCCACCTACTAAATCTGACTGCATAGGTTTTAGGATTACATCTGGTATACCAGTGGTGTCATATGTGTCATATATGATCCAGGAAAGCGAAAATACAGCCTCAGATGGCTGTATCAGGAAATGCTGATATATTCTCAATTAAGGTAGATTCAAGGTTGAAAACCATATTGATTCATACAGGAGTCACCCCTGAAACGAATTTTAGTAGTGTGTTCCATCAGAAATACATATGTAGCCCAAAGTGCAGGTTCAGGGAGTGTAGTTGGCGAGGGATAGGTAAAATGCCAGATCAGCCCAAACCACCCCTTAAAGTTGGTCAAACTGGCTGAAATTTTTACAGGAAACTCAGTTTATATCAGAGAATGAATTTGTATTAGGCTGGCATACTCGAGGGCCACATTACAAATTTCAATTTCCGGGGTGTGGGGGGGCCCCAGGTCACCCCTCAGGTGGAAGATGTCAAATATATCATAATATTGCTAATCTGAAGCCCAAATTTAATTTCATTCATATTCTAATAATTAATGAGGATATTTTAGGCGCATTTGGAGCATTACATGTCTGACCTGAAATTATTTCACCAAAATATTGTTCTAAATATAGCCAAATATAGATGTAAATCAGCCCAAACCAGTACCAAATATTGGTCTATAAGTCTAAAATTTGGCCTAAAATTCACTTGCCACCTACTAAATCTGACTGCATAGGTTTTAGGATTACATCTGGTATACCAGTGGTGTCATATGTGTCATATATGATCCAGGAAAGCGAAAATACAGCCTCAGATGGCTGTATCAGGAAATGCTGATATATTCTCAATTAAGGTAGATTCAAGGTTGAAAACCATATTGATTCATACAGGAGTCACCCCTGAAACGAATTTTAGTAGTGTGTTCCATCAGAAATACATATGTAGCCCAAAGTGCAGGTTCAGGGAGTGTAGTTGGCGAGGGATAGGTAAAATGCCAGATCAGCCCAAACCACCCCTTAAAGTTGGTCAAACTGGCTGAAATTTTTACAGGAAACTCAGTTTATATCAGAGAATGAATTTGTATTAGGCTGGCATACTCGAGGGCCACATTACAAATTTCAATTTCCGGGGTGTGGGGGGGCCCCAGGTCACCCCTCAGGTGGAAGATGTCAAATATATCATAATATTGCTAATCTGAAGCCCAAATTTAATTTCATTCATATTCTAATAATTAATGAGGATATTTTAGGCGCATTTGGAGCATTACATGTCTGACCTGAAATTATTTCACCAAAATATTGTTCTAAATATAGCCAAATATAGATGTAAATCAGCCCAAACCAGTACCAAATATTGGTCTATAAGTCTAAAATTTGGCCTAAAATTCACTTGCCACCTACTAAATCTGACTGCATAGGTTTTAGGATTACATCTGGTATACCAGTGGTGTCATATGTGTCATATATGATCCAGGAAAGCGAAAATACAGCCTCAGATGGCTGTATCAGGAAATGCTGATATATTCTCAATTAAGGTAGATTCAAGGTTGAAAACCATATTGATTCATACAGGAGTCACCCCTGAAACGAATTTTAGTAGTGTGTTCCATCAGAAATACATATGTAGCCCAAAGTGCAGGTTCAGGGAGTGTAGTTGGCGAGGGATAGGTAAAATGCCAGATCAGCCCAAACCACCCCTTAAAGTTGGTCAAACTGGCTGAAATTTTTACAGGAAACTCAGTTTATATCAGAGAATGAATTTGTATTAGGCTGGCATACTCGAGGGCCACATTACAAATTTCAATTTCCGGGGTGTGGGGGGGCCCCAGGTCACCCCTCAGGTGGAAGATGTCAAATATATCATAATATTGCTAATCTGAAGCCCAAATTTAATTTCATTCATATTCTAATAATTAATGAGGATATTTTAGGCGCATTTGGAGCATTACATGTCTGACCTGAAATTATTTCACCAAAATATTGTTCTAAATATAGCCAAATATAGATGTAAATCAGCCCAAACCAGTACCAAATATTGGTCTATAAGTCTAAAATTTGGCCTAAAATTCACTTGCCACCTACTAAATCTGACTGCATAGGTTTTAGGATTACATCTGGTATACCAGTGGTGTCATATGTGTCATATATGATCCAGGAAAGCGAAAATACAGCCTCAGATGGCTGTATCAGGAAATGCTGATATATTCTCAATTAAGGTAGATTCAAGGTTGAAAACCATATTGATTCATACAGGAGTCACCCCTGAAACGAATTTTAGTAGTGTGTTCCATCAGAAATACATATGTAGCCCAAAGTGCAGGTTCAGGGAGTGTAGTTGGCGAGGGATAGGTAAAATGCCAGATCAGCCCAAACCACCCCTTAAAGTTGGTCAAACTGGCTGAAATTTTTACAGGAAACTCAGTTTATATCAGAGAATGAATTTGTATTAGGCTGGCATACTCGAGGGCCACATTACAAATTTCAATTTCCGGGGTGTGGGGGGGCCCCAGGTCACCCCTCAGGTGGAAGATGTCAAATATATCATAATATTGCTAATCTGAAGCCCAAATTTAATTTCATTCATATTCTAATAATTAATGAGGATATTTTAGGCGCATTTGGAGCATTACATGTCTGACCTGAAATTATTTCACCAAAATATTGTTCTAAATATAGCCAAATATAGATGTAAATCAGCCCAAACCAGTACCAAATATTGGTCTATAAGTCTAAAATTTGGCCTAAAATTCACTTGCCACCTACTAAATCTGACTGCATAGGTTTTAGGATTACATCTGGTATACCAGTGGTGTCATATGTGTCATATATGATCCAGGAAAGCGAAAATACAGCCTCAGATGGCTGTATCAGGAAATGCTGATATATTCTCAATTAAGGTAGATTCAAGGTTGAAAACCATATTGATTCATACAGGAGTCACCCCTGAAACGAATTTTAGTAGTGTGTTCCATCAGAAATACATATGTAGCCCAAAGTGCAGGTTCAGGGAGTGTAGTTGGCGAGGGATAGGTAAAATGCCAGATCAGCCCAAACCACCCCTTAAAGTTGGTCAAACTGGCTGAAATTTTTACAGGAAACTCAGTTTATATCAGAGAATGAATTTGTATTAGGCTGGCATACTCGAGGGCCACATTACAAATTTCAATTTCCGGGGTGTGGGGGGGCCCCAGGTCACCCCTCAGGTGGAAGATGTCAAATATATCATAATATTGCTAATCTGAAGCCCAAATTTAATTTCATTCATATTCTAATAATTAATGAGGATATTTTAGGCGCATTTGGAGCATTACATGTCTGACCTGAAATTATTTCACCAAAATATTGTTCTAAATATAGCCAAATATAGATGTAAATCAGCCCAAACCAGTACCAAATATTGGTCTATAAGTCTAAAATTTGGCCTAAAATTCACTTGCCACCTACTAAATCTGACTGCATAGGTTTTAGGATTACATCTGGTATACCAGTGGTGTCATATGTGTCATATATGATCCAGGAAAGCGAAAATACAGCCTCAGATGGCTGTATCAGGAAATGCTGATATATTCTCAATTAAGGTAGATTCAAGGTTGAAAACCATATTGATTCATACAGGAGTCACCCCTGAAACGAATTTTAGTAGTGTGTTCCATCAGAAATACATATGTAGCCCAAAGTGCAGGTTCAGGGAGTGTAGTTGGCGAGGGATAGGTAAAATGCCAGATCAGCCCAAACCACCCCTTAAAGTTGGTCAAACTGGCTGAAATTTTTACAGGAAACTCAGTTTATATCAGAGAATGAATTTGTATTAGGCTGGCATACTCGAGGGCCACATTACAAATTTCAATTTCCGGGGTGTGGGGGGGCCCCAGGTCACCCCTCAGGTGGAAGATGTCAAATATATCATAATATTGCTAATCTGAAGCCCAAATTTAATTTCATTCATATTCTAATAATTAATGAGGATATTTTAGGCGCATTTGGAGCATTACATGTCTGACCTGAAATTATTTCACCAAAATATTGTTCTAAATATAGCCAAATATAGATGTAAATCAGCCCAAACCAGTACCAAATATTGGTCTATAAGTCTAAAATTTGGCCTAAAATTCACTTGCCACCTACTAAATCTGACTGCATAGGTTTTAGGATTACATCTGGTATACCAGTGGTGTCATATGTGTCATATATGATCCAGGAAAGCGAAAATACAGCCTCAGATGGCTGTATCAGGAAATGCTGATATATTCTCAATTAAGGTAGATTCAAGGTTGAAAACCATATTGATTCATACAGGAGTCACCCCTGAAACGAATTTTAGTAGTGTGTTCCATCAGAAATACATATGTAGCCCAAAGTGCAGGTTCAGGGAGTGTAGTTGGCGAGGGATAGGTAAAATGCCAGATCAGCCCAAACCACCCCTTAAAGTTGGTCAAACTGGCTGAAATTTTTACAGGAAACTCAGTTTATATCAGAGAATGAATTTGTATTAGGCTGGCATACTCGAGGGCCACATTACAAATTTCAATTTCCGGGGTGTGGGGGGGCCCCAGGTCACCCCTCAGGTGGAAGATGTCAAATATATCATAATATTGCTAATCTGAAGCCCAAATTTAATTTCATTCATATTCTAATAATTAATGAGGATATTTTAGGCGCATTTAGAGCATTACATGTCTGACCTGAAATTATTTCACCAAAATATTGTTCTAAATATAGCCAAATATAGATGTAAATCAGCCCAAACCAGTACCAAATATTGGTCTATAAGTCTAAAATTTGGCCTAAAATTCACTTGCCACCTACTAAATCTGACTGCATAGGTTTTAGGATTACATCTGGTATACCAGTGGTGTCATATGTGTCATATATGATCCAGGAAAGCGAAAATACAGCCTCAGATGGCTGTATCAGGAAATGCTGATATATTCTCAATTAAGGTAGATTCAAGGTTGAAAACCATATTGATTCATACAGGAGTCACCCCTGAAACGAATTTTAGTAGTGTGTTCCATCAGAAATACATATGTAGCCCAAAGTGCAGGTTCAGGGAGTGTAGTTGGCGAGGGATAGGTAAAATGCCAGATCAGCCCAAACCACCCCTTAAAGTTGGTCAAACTGGCTGAAATTTTTACAGGAAACTCAGTTTATATCAGAGAATGAATTTGTATTAGGCTGGCATACTCGAGGGCCACATTACAAATTTCAATTTCCGGGGTGTGGGGGGGCCCCAGGTCACCCCTCAGGTGGAAGATGTCAAATATATCATAATATTGCTAATCTGAAGCCCAAATTTAATTTCATTCATATTCTAATAATTAATGAGGATATTTTAGGCGCATTTGGAGCATTACATGTCTGACCTGAAATTATTTCACCAAAATATTGTTCTAAATATAGCCAAATATAGATGTAAATCAGCCCAAACCAGTACCAAATATTGGTCTATAAGTCTAAAATTTGGCCTAAAATTCACTTGCCACCTACTAAATCTGACTGCATAGGTTTTAGGATTACATCTGGTATACCAGTGGTGTCATATGTGTCATATATGATCCAGGAAAGCGAAAATACAGCCTCAGATGGCTGTATCAGGAAATGCTGATATATTCTCAATTAAGGTAGATTCAAGGTTGAAAACCATATTGATTCATACAGGAGTCACCCCTGAAACGAATTTTAGTAGTGTGTTCCATCAGAAATACATATGTAGCCCAAAGTGCAGGTTCAGGGAGTGTAGTTGGCGAGGGATAGGTAAAATGCCAGATCAGCCCAAACCACCCCTTAAAGTTGGTCAAACTGGCTGAAATTTTTACAGGAAACTCAGTTTATATCAGAGAATGAATTTGTATTAGGCTGGCATACTCGAGGGCCACATTACAAATTTCAATTTCCGGGGTGTGGGGGGGCCCCAGGTCACCCCTCAGGTGGAAGATGTCAAATATATCATAATATTGCTAATCTGAAGCCCAAATTTAATTTCATTCATATTCTAATAATTAATGAGGATATTTTAGGCGCATAGCATTACATGTCTGACCTGAAATTATTTCACCAAAATATTGTTCTAAATATAGCCAAATATAGATGTAAATCAGCCCAAACCAGTACCAAATATTGGTCTATAAGTCTAAAATTTGGCCTAAAATTCACTTGCCACCTACTAAATCTGACTGCATAGGTTTTAGGATTACATCTGGTATACCAGTGGTGTCATATGTGTCATATATGATCCAGGAAAGCGAAAATACAGCCTCAGATGGCTGTATCAGGAAATGCTGATATATTCTCAATTAAGGTAGATTCAAGGTTGAAAACCATATTGATTCATACAGGAGTCACCCCTGAAACGAATTTTAGTAGTGTGTTCCATCAGAAATACATATGTAGCCCAAAGTGCAGGTTCAGGGAGTGTAGTTGGCGAGGGATAGGTAAAATGCCAGATCAGCCCAAACCACCCCTTAAAGTTGGTCAAACTGGCTGAAATTTTTACAGGAAACTCAGTTTATATCAGAGAATGAATTTGTATTAGGCTGGCATACTCGAGGGCCACATTACAAATTTCAATTTCCGGGGTGTGGGGGGGCCCCAGGTCACCCCTCAGGTGGAAGATGTCAAATATATCATAATATTGCTAATCTGAAGCCCAAATTTAATTTCATTCATATTCTAATAATTAATGAGGATATTTTAGGCGCATTTGGAGCATTACATGTCTGACCTGAAATTATTTCACCAAAATATTGTTCTAAATATAGCCAAATATAGATGTAAATCAGCCCAAACCAGTACCAAATATTGGTCTATAAGTCTAAAATTTGGCCTAAAATTCACTTGCCACCTACTAAATCTGACTGCATAGGTTTTAGGATTACATCTGGTATACCAGTGGTGTCATATGTGTCATATATGATCCAGGAAAGCGAAAATACAGCCTCAGATGGCTGTATCAGGAAATGCTGATATATTCTCAATTAAGGTAGATTCAAGGTTGAAAACCATATTGATTCATACAGGAGTCACCCCTGAAACGAATTTTAGTAGTGTGTTCCATCAGAAATACATATGTAGCCCAAAGTGCAGGTTCAGGGAGTGTAGTTGGCGAGGGATAGGTAAAATGCCAGATCAGCCCAAACCACCCCTTAAAGTTGGTCAAACTGGCTGAAATTTTTACAGGAAACTCAGTTTATATCAGAGAATGAATTTGTATTAGGCTGGCATACTCGAGGGCCACATTACAAATTTCAATTTCCGGGGTGTGGGGGGGCCCCAGGTCACCCCTCAGGTGGAAGATGTCAAATATATCATAATATTGCTAATCTGAAGCCCAAATTTAATTTCATTCATATTCTAATAATTAATGAGGATATTTTAGGCGCATTTGGAGCATTACATGTCTGACCTGAAATTATTTCACCAAAATATTGTTCTAAATATAGCCAAATATAGATGTAAATCAGCCCAAACCAGTACCAAATATTGGTCTATAAGTCTAAAATTTGGCCTAAAATTCACTTGCCACCTACTAAATCTGACTGCATAGGTTTTAGGATTACATCTGGTATACCAGTGGTGTCATATGTGTCATATATGATCCAGGAAAGCGAAAATACAGCCTCAGATGGCTGTATCAGGAAATGCTGATATATTCTCAATTAAGGTAGATTCAAGGTTGAAAACCATATTGATTCATACAGGAGTCACCCCTGAAACGAATTTTAGTAGTGTGTTCCATCAGAAATACATATGTAGCCCAAAGTGCAGGTTCAGGGAGTGTAGTTGGCGAGGGATAGGTAAAATGCCAGATCAGCCCAAACCACCCCTTAAAGTTGGTCAAACTGGCTGAAATTTTTACAGGAAACTCAGTTTATATCAGAGAATGAATTTGTATTAGGCTGGCATACTCGAGGGCCACATTACAAATTTCAATTTCCGGGGTGTGGGGGGGGCCCCAGGTCACCCCTCAGGTGGAAGATGTCAAATATATCATAATATTGCTAATCTGAAGCCCAAATTTAATTTCATTCATATTCTAATAATTAATGAGGATATTTTAGGCGCATTTGGAGCATTACATGTCTGACCTGAAATTATTTCACCAAAATATTGTTCTAAATATAGCCAAATATAGATGTAAATCAGCCCAAACCAGTACCAAATATTGGTCTATAAGTCTAAAATTTGGCCTAAAATTCACTTGCCACCTACTAAATCTGACTGCATAGGTTTTAGGATTACATCTGGTATACCAGTGGTGTCATATGTGTCATATATGATCCAGGAAAGCGAAAATACAGCCTCAGATGGCTGTATCAGGAAATGCTGATATATTCTCAATTAAGGTAGATTCAAGGTTGAAAACCATATTGATTCATACAGGAGTCACCCCTGAAACGAATTTTAGTAGTGTGTTCCATCAGAAATACATATGTAGCCCAAAGTGCAGGTTCAGGGAGTGTAGTTGGCGAGGGATAGGTAAAATGCCAGATCAGCCCAAACCACCCCTTAAAGTTGGTCAAACTGGCTGAAATTTTTACAGGAAACTCAGTTTATATCAGAGAATGAATTTGTATTAGGCTGGCATACTCGAGGGCCACATTACAAATTTCAATTTCCGGGGTGTGGGGGGGCCCCAGGTCACCCCTCAGGTGGAAGATGTCAAATATATCATAATATTGCTAATCTGAAGCCCAAATTTAATTTCATTCATATTCTAATAATTAATGAGGATATTTTAGGCGCATTTGGAGCATTACATGTCTGACCTGAAATTATTTCACCAAAATATTGTTCTAAATATAGCCAAATATAGATGTAAATCAGCCCAAACCAGTACCAAATATTGGTCTATAAGTCTAAAATTTGGCCTAAAATTCACTTGCCACCTACTAAATCTGACTGCATAGGTTTTAGGATTACATCTGGTATACCAGTGGTGTCATATGTGTCATATATGATCCAGGAAAGCGAAAATACAGCCTCAGATGGCTGTATCAGGAAATGCTGATATATTCTCAATTAAGGTAGATTCAAGGTTGAAAACCATATTGATTCATACAGGAGTCACCCCTGAAACGAATTTTAGTAGTGTGTTCCATCAGAAATACATATGTAGCCCAAAGTGCAGGTTCAGGGAGTGTAGTTGGCGAGGGATAGGTAAAATGCCAGATCAGCCCAAACCACCCCTTAAAGTTGGTCAAACTGGCTGAAATTTTTACAGGAAACTCAGTTTATATCAGAGAATGAATTTGTATTAGGCTGGCATACTCGAGGGCCACATTACAAATTTCAATTTCCGGGGTGTGGGGGGGCCCCAGGTCACCCCTCAGGTGGAAGATGTCAAATATATCATAATATTGCTAATCTGAAGCCCAAATTTAATTTCATTCATATTCTAATAATTAATGAGGATATTTTAGGCGCATTTGGAGCATTACATGTCTGACCTGAAATTATTTCACCAAAATATTGTTCTAAATATAGCCAAATATAGATGTAAATCAGCCCAAACCAGTACCAAATATTGGTCTATAAGTCTAAAATTTGGCCTAAAATTCACTTGCCACCTACTAAATCTGACTGCATAGGTTTTAGGATTACATCTGGTATACCAGTGGTGTCATATGTGTCATATATGATCCAGGAAAGCGAAAATACAGCCTCAGATGGCTGTATCAGGAAATGCTGATATATTCTCAATTAAGGTAGATTCAAGGTTGAAAACCATATTGATTCATACAGGAGTCACCCCTGAAACGAATTTTAGTAGTGTGTTCCATCAGAAATACATATGTAGCCCAAAGTGCAGGTTCAGGGAGTGTAGTTGGCGAGGGATAGGTAAAATGCCAGATCAGCCCAAACCACCCCTTAAAGTTGGTCAAACTGGCTGAAATTTTTACAGGAAACTCAGTTTATATCAGAGAATGAATTTGTATTAGGCTGGCATACTCGAGGGCCACATTACAAATTTCAATTTCCGGGGTGTGGGGGGGGCCCCAGGTCACCCCTCAGGTGGAAGATGTCAAATATATCATAATATTGCTAATCTGAAGCCCAAATTTAATTTCATTCATATTCTAATAATTAATGAGGATATTTTAGGCGCATTTGGAGCATTACATGTCTGACCTGAAATTATTTCACCAAAATATTGTTCTAAATATAGCCAAATATAGATGTAAATCAGCCCAAACCAGTACCAAATATTGGTCTATAAGTCTAAAATTTGGCCTAAAATTCACTTGCCACCTACTAAATCTGACTGCATAGGTTTTAGGATTACATCTGGTATACCAGTGGTGTCATATGTGTCATATATGATCCAGGAAAGCGAAAATACAGCCTCAGATGGCTGTATCAGGAAATGCTGATATATTCTCAATTAAGGTAGATTCAAGGTTGAAAACCATATTGATTCATACAGGAGTCACCCCTGAAACGAATTTTAGTAGTGTGTTCCATCAGAAATACATATGTAGCCCAAAGTGCAGGTTCAGGGAGTGTAGTTGGCGAGGGATAGGTAAAATGCCAGATCAGCCCAAACCACCCCTTAAAGTTGGTCAAACTGGCTGAAATTTTTACAGGAAACTCAGTTTATATCAGAGAATGAATTTGTATTAGGCTGGCATACTCGAGGGCCACATTACAAATTTCAATTTCCGGGGTGTGGGGGGGCCCCAGGTCACCCCTCAGGTGGAAGATGTCAAATATATCATAATATTGCTAATCTGAAGCCCAAATTTAATTTCATTCATATTCTAATAATTAATGAGGATATTTTAGGCGCATTTGGAGCATTACATGTCTGACCTGAAATTATTTCACCAAAATATTGTTCTAAATATAGCCAAATATAGATGTAAATCAGCCCAAACCAGTACCAAATATTGGTCTATAAGTCTAAAATTTGGCCTAAAATTCACTTGCCACCTACTAAATCTGACTGCATAGGTTTTAGGATTACATCTGGTATACCAGTGGTGTCATATGTGTCATATATGATCCAGGAAAGCGAAAATACAGCCTCAGATGGCTGTATCAGGAAATGCTGATATATTCTCAATTAAGGTAGATTCAAGGTTGAAAACCATATTGATTCATACAGGAGTCACCCCTGAAACGAATTTTAGTAGTGTGTTCCATCAGAAATACATATGTAGCCCAAAGTGCAGGTTCAGGGAGTGTAGTTGGCGAGGGATAGGTAAAATGCCAGATCAGCCCAAACCACCCCTTAAAGTTGGTCAAACTGGCTGAAATTTTTACAGGAAACTCAGTTTATATCAGAGAATGAATTTGTATTAGGCTGGCATACTCGAGGGCCACATTACAAATTTCAATTTCCGGGGTGTGGGGGGGGCCCCAGGTCACCCCTCAGGTGGAAGATGTCAAATATATCATAATATTGCTAATCTGAAGCCCAAATTTAATTTCATTCATATTCTAATAATTAATGAGGATATTTTAGGCGCATTTGGAGCATTACATGTCTGACCTGAAATTATTTCACCAAAATATTGTTCTAAATATAGCCAAATATAGATGTAAATCAGCCCAAACCAGTACCAAATATTGGTCTATAAGTCTAAAATTTGGCCTAAAATTCACTTGCCACCTACTAAATCTGACTGCATAGGTTTTAGGATTACATCTGGTATACCAGTGGTGTCATATGTGTCATATATGATCCAGGAAAGCGAAAATACAGCCTCAGATGGCTGTATCAGGAAATGCTGATATATTCTCAATTAAGGTAGATTCAAGGTTGAAAACCATATTGATTCATACAGGAGTCACCCCTGAAACGAATTTTAGTAGTGTGTTCCATCAGAAATACATATGTAGCCCAAAGTGCAGGTTCAGGGAGTGTAGTTGGCGAGGGATAGGTAAAATGCCAGATCAGCCCAAACCACCCCTTAAAGTTGGTCAAACTGGCTGAAATTTTTACAGGAAACTCAGTTTATATCAGAGAATGAATTTGTATTAGGCTGGCATACTCGAGGGCCACATTACAAATTTCAATTTCCGGGGTGTGGGGGGGCCCCAGGTCACCCCTCAGGTGGAAGATGTCAAATATATCATAATATTGCTAATCTGAAGCCCAAATTTAATTTCATTCATATTCTAATAATTAATGAGGATATTTTAGGCGCATTTGGAGCATTACATGTCTGACCTGAAATTATTTCACCAAAATATTGTTCTAAATATAGCCAAATATAGATGTAAATCAGCCCAAACCAGTACCAAATATTGGTCTATAAGTCTAAAATTTGGCCTAAAATTCACTTGCCACCTACTAAATCTGACTGCATAGGTTTTAGGATTACATCTGGTATACCAGTGGTGTCATATGTGTCATATATGATCCAGGAAAGCGAAAATACAGCCTCAGATGGCTGTATCAGGAAATGCTGATATATTCTCAATTAAGGTAGATTCAAGGTTGAAAACCATATTGATTCATACAGGAGTCACCCCTGAAACGAATTTTAGTAGTGTGTTCCATCAGAAATACATATGTAGCCCAAAGTGCAGGTTCAGGGAGTGTAGTTGGCGAGGGATAGGTAAAATGCCAGATCAGCCCAAACCACCCCTTAAAGTTGGTCAAACTGGCTGAAATTTTTACAGGAAACTCAGTTTATATCAGAGAATGAATTTGTATTAGGCTGGCATACTCGAGGGCCACATTACAAATTTCAATTTCCGGGGTGTGGGGGGGGCCCCAGGTCACCCCTCAGGTGGAAGATGTCAAATATATCATAATATTGCTAATCTGAAGCCCAAATTTAATTTCATTCATATTCTAATAATTAATGAGGATATTTTAGGCGCATTTGGAGCATTACATGTCTGACCTGAAATTATTTCACCAAAATATTGTTCTAAATATAGCCAAATATAGATGTAAATCAGCCCAAACCAGTACCAAATATTGGTCTATAAGTCTAAAATTTGGCCTAAAATTCACTTGCCACCTACTAAATCTGACTGCATAGGTTTTAGGATTACATCTGGTATACCAGTGGTGTCATATGTGTCATATATGATCCAGGAAAGCGAAAATACAGCCTCAGATGGCTGTATCAGGAAATGCTGATATATTCTCAATTAAGGTAGATTCAAGGTTGAAAACCATATTGATTCATACAGGAGTCACCCCTGAAACGAATTTTAGTAGTGTGTTCCATCAGAAATACATATGTAGCCCAAAGTGCAGGTTCAGGGAGTGTAGTTGGCGAGGGATAGGTAAAATGCCAGATCAGCCCAAACCACCCCTTAAAGTTGGTCAAACTGGCTGAAATTTTTACAGGAAACTCAGTTTATATCAGAGAATGAATTTGTATTAGGCTGGCATACTCGAGGGCCACATTACAAATTTCAATTTCCGGGGTGTGGGGGGGCCCCAGGTCACCCCTCAGGTGGAAGATGTCAAATATATCATAATATTGCTAATCTGAAGCCCAAATTTAATTTCATTCATATTCTAATAATTAATGAGGATATTTTAGGCGCATTTGGAGCATTACATGTCTGACCTGAAATTATTTCACCAAAATATTGTTCTAAATATAGCCAAATATAGATGTAAATCAGCCCAAACCAGTACCAAATATTGGTCTATAAGTCTAAAATTTGGCCTAAAATTCACTTGCCACCTACTAAATCTGACTGCATAGGTTTTAGGATTACATCTGGTATACCAGTGGTGTCATATGTGTCATATATGATCCAGGAAAGCGAAAATACAGCCTCAGATGGCTGTATCAGGAAATGCTGATATATTCTCAATTAAGGTAGATTCAAGGTTGAAAACCATATTGATTCATACAGGAGTCACCCCTGAAACGAATTTTAGTAGTGTGTTCCATCAGAAATACATATGTAGCCCAAAGTGCAGGTTCAGGGAGTGTAGTTGGCGAGGGATAGGTAAAATGCCAGATCAGCCCAAACCACCCCTTAAAGTTGGTCAAACTGGCTGAAATTTTTACAGGAAACTCAGTTTATATCAGAGAATGAATTTGTATTAGGCTGGCATACTCGAGGGCCACATTACAAATTTCAATTTCCGGGGTGTGGGGGGCCCCAGGTCACCCCTCAGGTGGAAGATGTCAAATATATCATAATATTGCTAATCTGAAGCCCAAATTTAATTTCATTCATATTCTAATAATTAATGAGGATATTTTAGGCGCATTTGGAGCATTACATGTCTGACCTGAAATTATTTCACCAAAATATTGTTCTAAATATAGCCAAATATAGATGTAAATCAGCCCAAACCAGTACCAAATATTGGTCTATAAGTCTAAAATTTGGCCTAAAATTCACTTGCCACCTACTAAATCTGACTGCATAGGTTTTAGGATTACATCTGGTATACCAGTGGTGTCATATGTGTCATATATGATCCAGGAAAGCGAAAATACAGCCTCAGATGGCTGTATCAGGAAATGCTGATATATTCTCAATTAAGGTAGATTCAAGGTTGAAAACCATATTGATTCATACAGGAGTCACCCCTGAAACGAATTTTAGTAGTGTGTTCCATCAGAAATACATATGTAGCCCAAAGTGCAGGTTCAGGGAGTGTAGTTGGCGAGGGATAGGTAAAATGCCAGATCAGCCCAAACCACCCCTTAAAGTTGGTCAAACTGGCTGAAATTTTTACAGGAAACTCAGTTTATATCAGAGAATGAATTTGTATTAGGCTGGCATACTCGAGGGCCACATTACAAATTTCAATTTCCGGGGTGTGGGGGGGCCCCAGGTCACCCCTCAGGTGGAAGATGTCAAATATATCATAATATTGCTAATCTGAAGCCCAAATTTAATTTCATTCATATTCTAATAATTAATGAGGATATTTTAGGCGCATTTGGAGCATTACATGTCTGACCTGAAATTATTTCACCAAAATATTGTTCTAAATATAGCCAAATATAGATGTAAATCAGCCCAAACCAGTACCAAATATTGGTCTATAAGTCTAAAATTTGGCCTAAAATTCACTTGCCACCTACTAAATCTGACTGCATAGGTTTTAGGATTACATCTGGTATACCAGTGGTGTCATATGTGTCATATATGATCCAGGAAAGCGAAAATACAGCCTCAGATGGCTGTATCAGGAAATGCTGATATATTCTCAATTAAGGTAGATTCAAGGTTGAAAACCATATTGATTCATACAGGAGTCACCCCTGAAACGAATTTTAGTAGTGTGTTCCATCAGAAATACATATGTAGCCCAAAGTGCAGGTTCAGGGAGTGTAGTTGGCGAGGGATAGGTAAAATGCCAGATCAGCCCAAACCACCCCTTAAAGTTGGTCAAACTGGCTGAAATTTTTACAGGAAACTCAGTTTATATCAGAGAATGAATTTGTATTAGGCTGGCATACTCGAGGGCCACATTACAAATTTCAATTTCCGGGGTGTGGGGGGGCCCCAGGTCACCCCTCAGGTGGAAGATGTCAAATATATCATAATATTGCTAATCTGAAGCCCAAATTTAATTTCATTCATATTCTAATAATTAATGAGGATATTTTAGGCGCATTTGGAGCATTACATGTCTGACCTGAAATTATTTCACCAAAATATTGTTCTAAATATAGCCAAATATAGATGTAAATCAGCCCAAACCAGTACCAAATATTGGTCTATAAGTCTAAAATTTGGCCTAAAATTCACTTGCCACCTACTAAATCTGACTGCATAGGTTTTAGGATTACATCTGGTATACCAGTGGTGTCATATGTGTCATATATGATCCAGGAAAGCGAAAATACAGCCTCAGATGGCTGTATCAGGAAATGCTGATATATTCTCAATTAAGGTAGATTCAAGGTTGAAAACCATATTGATTCATACAGGAGTCACCCCTGAAACGAATTTTAGTAGTGTGTTCCATCAGAAATACATATGTAGCCCAAAGTGCAGGTTCAGGGAGTGTAGTTGGCGAGGGATAGGTAAAATGCCAGATCAGCCCAAACCACCCCTTAAAGTTGGTCAAACTGGCTGAAATTTTTACAGGAAACTCAGTTTATATCAGAGAATGAATTTGTATTAGGCTGGCATACTCGAGGGCCACATTACAAATTTCAATTTCCGGGGTGTGGGGGGGCCCCAGGTCACCCCTCAGGTGGAAGATGTCAAATATATCATAATATTGCTAATCTGAAGCCCAAATTTAATTTCATTCATATTCTAATAATTAATGAGGATATTTTAGGCGCATTTGGAGCATTACATGTCTGACCTGAAATTATTTCACCAAAATATTGTTCTAAATATAGCCAAATATAGATGTAAATCAGCCCAAACCAGTACCAAATATTGGTCTATAAGTCTAAAATTTGGCCTAAAATTCACTTGCCACCTACTAAATCTGACTGCATAGGTTTTAGGATTACATCTGGTATACCAGTGGTGTCATATGTGTCATATATGATCCAGGAAAGCGAAAATACAGCCTCAGATGGCTGTATCAGGAAATGCTGATATATTCTCAATTAAGGTAGATTCAAGGTTGAAAACCATATTGATTCATACAGGAGTCACCCCTGAAACGAATTTTAGTAGTGTGTTCCATCAGAAATACATATGTAGCCCAAAGTGCAGGTTCAGGGAGTGTAGTTGGCGAGGGATAGGTAAAATGCCAGATCAGCCCAAACCACCCCTTAAAGTTGGTCAAACTGGCTGAAATTTTTACAGGAAACTCAGTTTATATCAGAGAATGAATTTGTATTAGGCTGGCATACTCGAGGGCCACATTACAAATTTCAATTTCCGGGGTGTGGGGGGGCCCCAGGTCACCCCTCAGGTGGAAGATGTCAAATATATCATAATATTGCTAATCTGAAGCCCAAATTTAATTTCATTCATATTCTAATAATTAATGAGGATATTTTAGGCGCATTTGGAGCATTACATGTCTGACCTGAAATTATTTCACCAAAATATTGTTCTAAATATAGCCAAATATAGATGTAAATCAGCCCAAACCAGTACCAAATATTGGTCTATAAGTCTAAAATTTGGCCTAAAATTCACTTGCCACCTACTAAATCTGACTGCATAGGTTTTAGGATTACATCTGGTATACCAGTGGTGTCATATGTGTCATATATGATCCAGGAAAGCGAAAATACAGCCTCAGATGGCTGTATCAGGAAATGCTGATATATTCTCAATTAAGGTAGATTCAAGGTTGAAAACCATATTGATTCATACAGGAGTCACCCCTGAAACGAATTTTAGTAGTGTGTTCCATCAGAAATACATATGTAGCCCAAAGTGCAGGTTCAGGGAGTGTAGTTGGCGAGGGATAGGTAAAATGCCAGATCAGCCCAAACCACCCCTTAAAGTTGGTCAAACTGGCTGAAATTTTTACAGGAAACTCAGTTTATATCAGAGAATGAATTTGTATTAGGCTGGCATACTCGAGGGCCACATTACAAATTTCAATTTCCGGGGTGTGGGGGGGCCCCAGGTCACCCCTCAGGTGGAAGATGTCAAATATATCATAATATTGCTAATCTGAAGCCCAAATTTAATTTCATTCATATTCTAATAATTAATGAGGATATTTTAGGCGCATTTGGAGCATTACATGTCTGACCTGAAATTATTTCACCAAAATATTGTTCTAAATATAGCCAAATATAGATGTAAATCAGCCCAAACCAGTACCAAATATTGGTCTATAAGTCTAAAATTTGGCCTAAAATTCACTTGCCACCTACTAAATCTGACTGCATAGGTTTTAGGATTACATCTGGTATACCAGTGGTGTCATATGTGTCATATATGATCCAGGAAAGCGAAAATACAGCCTCAGATGGCTGTATCAGGAAATGCTGATATATTCTCAATTAAGGTAGATTCAAGGTTGAAAACCATATTGATTCATACAGGAGTCACCCCTGAAACGAATTTTAGTAGTGTGTTCCATCAGAAATACATATGTAGCCCAAAGTGCAGGTTCAGGGAGTGTAGTTGGCGAGGGATAGGTAAAATGCCAGATCAGCCCAAACCACCCCTTAAAGTTGGTCAAACTGGCTGAAATTTTTACAGGAAACTCAGTTTATATCAGAGAATGAATTTGTATTAGGCTGGCATACTCGAGGGCCACATTACAAATTTCAATTTCCGGGGTGTGGGGGGGCCCCAGGTCACCCCTCAGGTGGAAGATGTCAAATATATCATAATATTGCTAATCTGAAGCCCAAATTTAATTTCATTCATATTCTAATAATTAATGAGGATATTTTAGGCGCATTTGGAGCATTACATGTCTGACCTGAAATTATTTCACCAAAATATTGTTCTAAATATAGCCAAATATAGATGTAAATCAGCCCAAACCAGTACCAAATATTGGTCTATAAGTCTAAAATTTGGCCTAAAATTCACTTGCCACCTACTAAATCTGACTGCATAGGTTTTAGGATTACATCTGGTATACCAGTGGTGTCATATGTGTCATATATGATCCAGGAAAGCGAAAATACAGCCTCAGATGGCTGTATCAGGAAATGCTGATATATTCTCAATTAAGGTAGATTCAAGGTTGAAAACCATATTGATTCATACAGGAGTCACCCCTGAAACGAATTTTAGTAGTGTGTTCCATCAGAAATACATATGTAGCCCAAAGTGCAGGTTCAGGGAGTGTAGTTGGCGAGGGATAGGTAAAATGCCAGATCAGCCCAAACCACCCCTTAAAGTTGGTCAAACTGGCTGAAATTTTTACAGGAAACTCAGTTTATATCAGAGAATGAATTTGTATTAGGCTGGCATACTCGAGGGCCACATTACAAATTTCAATTTCCGGGGTGTGGGGGGGCCCCAGGTCACCCCTCAGGTGGAAGATGTCAAATATATCATAATATTGCTAATCTGAAGCCCAAATTTAATTTCATTCATATTCTAATAATTAATGAGGATATTTTAGGCGCATTTGGAGCATTACATGTCTGACCTGAAATTATTTCACCAAAATATTGTTCTAAATATAGCCAAATATAGATGTAAATCAGCCCAAACCAGTACCAAATATTGGTCTATAAGTCTAAAATTTGGCCTAAAATTCACTTGCCACCTACTAAATCTGACTGCATAGGTTTTAGGATTACATCTGGTATACCAGTGGTGTCATATGTGTCATATATGATCCAGGAAAGCGAAAATACAGCCTCAGATGGCTGTATCAGGAAATGCTGATATATTCTCAATTAAGGTAGATTCAAGGTTGAAAACCATATTGATTCATACAGGAGTCACCCCTGAAACGAATTTTAGTACTGTGTTCCATCAGAAATACATATGTAGCCCAAAGTGCAGGTTCAGGGAGTGTAGTTGGCGAGGGATAGGTAAAATGCCAGATCAGCCCAAACCACCCCTTAAAGTTGGTCAAACTGGCTGAAATTTTTACAGGAAACTCAGTTTATATCAGAGAATGAATTTGTATTAGGCTGGCATACTCGAGGGCCACATTACAAATTTCAATTTCCGGGGTGTGGGGGGGCCCCAGGTCACCCCTCAGGTGGAAGATGTCAAATATATCATAATATTGCTAATCTGAAGCCCAAATTTAATTTCATTCATATTCTAATAATTAATGAGGATATTTTAGGCGCATTTGGAGCATTACATGTCTGACCTGAAATTATTTCACCAAAATATTGTTCTAAATATAGCCAAATATAGATGTAAATCAGCCCAAACCAGTACCAAATATTGGTCTATAAGTCTAAAATTTGGCCTAAAATTCACTTGCCACCTACTAAATCTGACTGCATAGGTTTTAGGATTACATCTGGTATACCAGTGGTGTCATATGTGTCATATATGATCCAGGAAAGCGAAAATACAGCCTCAGATGGCTGTATCAGGAAATGCTGATATATTCTCAATTAAGGTAGATTCAAGGTTGAAAACCATATTGATTCATACAGGAGTCACCCCTGAAACGAATTTTAGTAGTGTGTTCCATCAGAAATACATATGTAGCCCAAAGTGCAGGTTCAGGGAGTGTAGTTGGCGAGGGATAGGTAAAATGCCAGATCAGCCCAAACCACCCCTTAAAGTTGGTCAAACTGGCTGAAATTTTTACAGGAAACTCAGTTTATATCAGAGAATGAATTTGTATTAGGCTGGCATACTCGAGGGCCACATTACAAATTTCAATTTCCGGGGTGTGGGGGGGCCCCAGGTCACCCCTCAGGTGGAAGATGTCAAATATATCATAATATTGCTAATCTGAAGCCCAAATTTAATTTCATTCATATTCTAATAATTAATGAGGATATTTTAGGCGCATTTGGAGCATTACATGTCTGACCTGAAATTATTTCACCAAAATATTGTTCTAAATATAGCCAAATATAGATGTAAATCAGCCCAAACCAGTACCAAATATTGGTCTATAAGTCTAAAATTTGGCCTAAAATTCACTTGCCACCTACTAAATCTGACTGCATAGGTTTTAGGATTACATCTGGTATACCAGTGGTGTCATATGTGTCATATATGATCCAGGAAAGCGAAAATACAGCCTCAGATGGCTGTATCAGGAAATGCTGATATATTCTCAATTAAGGTAGATTCAAGGTTGAAAACCATATTGATTCATACAGGAGTCACCCCTGAAACGAATTTTAGTAGTGTGTTCCATCAGAAATACATATGTAGCCCAAAGTGCAGGTTCAGGGAGTGTAGTTGGCGAGGGATAGGTAAAATGCCAGATCAGCCCAAACCACCCCTTAAAGTTGGTCAAACTGGCTGAAATTTTTACAGGAAACTCAGTTTATATCAGAGAATGAATTTGTATTAGGCTGGCATACTCGAGGGCCACATTACAAATTTCAATTTCCGGGGTGTGGGGGGGCCCCAGGTCACCCCTCAGGTGGAAGATGTCAAATATATCATAATATTGCTAATCTGAAGCCCAAATTTAATTTCATTCATATTCTAATAATTAATGAGGATATTTTAGGCGCATTTGGAGCATTACATGTCTGACCTGAAATTATTTCACCAAAATATTGTTCTAAATATAGCCAAATATAGATGTAAATCAGCCCAAACCAGTACCAAATATTGGTCTATAAGTCTAAAATTTGGCCTAAAATTCACTTGCCACCTACTAAATCTGACTGCATAGGTTTTAGGATTACATCTGGTATACCAGTGGTGTCATATGTGTCATATATGATCCAGGAAAGCGAAAATACAGCCTCAGATGGCTGTATCAGGAAATGCTGATATATTCTCAATTAAGGTAGATTCAAGGTTGAAAACCATATTGATTCATACAGGAGTCACCCCTGAAACGAATTTTAGTAGTGTGTTCCATCAGAAATACATATGTAGCCCAAAGTGCAGGTTCAGGGAGTGTAGTTGGCGAGGGATAGGTAAAATGCCAGATCAGCCCAAACCACCCCTTAAAGTTGGTCAAACTGGCTGAAATTTTTACAGGAAACTCAGTTTATATCAGAGAATGAATTTGTATTAGGCTGGCATACTCGAGGGCCACATTACAAATTTCAATTTCCGGGGTGTGGGGGGGCCCCAGGTCACCCCTCAGGTGGAAGATGTCAAATATATCATAATATTGCTAATCTGAAGCCCAAATTTAATTTCATTCATATTCTAATAATTAATGAGGATATTTTAGGCGCATTTGGAGCATTACATGTCTGACCTGAAATTATTTCACCAAAATATTGTTCTAAATATAGCCAAATATAGATGTAAATCAGCCCAAACCAGTACCAAATATTGGTCTATAAGTCTAAAATTTGGCCTAAAATTCACTTGCCACCTACTAAATCTGACTGCATAGGTTTTAGGATTACATCTGGTATACCAGTGGTGTCATATGTGTCATATATGATCCAGGAAAGCGAAAATACAGCCTCAGATGGCTGTATCAGGAAATGCTGATATATTCTCAATTAAGGTAGATTCAAGGTTGAAAACCATATTGATTCATACAGGAGTCACCCCTGAAACGAATTTTAGTAGTGTGTTCCATCAGAAATACATATGTAGCCCAAAGTGCAGGTTCAGGGAGTGTAGTTGGCGAGGGATAGGTAAAATGCCAGATCAGCCCAAACCACCCCTTAAAGTTGGTCAAACTGGCTGAAATTTTTACAGGAAACTCAGTTTATATCAGAGAATGAATTTGTATTAGGCTGGCATACTCGAGGGCCACATTACAAATTTCAATTTCCGGGGTGTGGGGGGGCCCCAGGTCACCCCTCAGGTGGAAGATGTCAAATATATCATAATATTGCTAATCTGAAGCCCAAATTTAATTTCATTCATATTCTAATAATTAATGAGGATATTTTAGGCGCATTTGGAGCATTACATGTCTGACCTGAAATTATTTCACCAAAATATTGTTCTAAATATAGCCAAATATAGATGTAAATCAGCCCAAACCAGTACCAAATATTGGTCTATAAGTCTAAAATTTGGCCTAAAATTCACTTGCCACCTACTAAATCTGACTGCATAGGTTTTAGGATTACATCTGGTATACCAGTGGTGTCATATGTGTCATATATGATCCAGGAAAGCGAAAATACAGCCTCAGATGGCTGTATCAGGAAATGCTGATATATTCTCAATTAAGGTAGATTCAAGGTTGAAAACCATATTGATTCATACAGGAGTCACCCCTGAAACGAATTTTAGTAGTGTGTTCCATCAGAAATACATATGTAGCCCAAAGTGCAGGTTCAGGGAGTGTAGTTGGCGAGGGATAGGTAAAATGCCAGATCAGCCCAAACCACCCCTTAAAGTTGGTCAAACTGGCTGAAATTTTTACAGGAAACTCAGTTTATATCAGAGAATGAATTTGTATTAGGCTGGCATACTCGAGGGCCACATTACAAATTTCAATTTCCGGGGTGTGGGGGGGCCCCAGGTCACCCCTCAGGTGGAAGATGTCAAATATATCATAATATTGCTAATCTGAAGCCCAAATTTAATTTCATTCATATTCTAATAATTAATGAGGATATTTTAGGCGCATTTGGAGCATTACATGTCTGACCTGAAATTATTTCACCAAAATATTGTTCTAAATATAGCCAAATATAGATGTAAATCAGCCCAAACCAGTACCAAATATTGGTCTATAAGTCTAAAATTTGGCCTAAAATTCACTTGCCACCTACTAAATCTGACTGCATAGGTTTTAGGATTACATCTGGTATACCAGTGGTGTCATATGTGTCATATATGATCCAGGAAAGCGAAAATACAGCCTCAGATGGCTGTATCAGGAAATGCTGATATATTCTCAATTAAGGTAGATTCAAGGTTGAAAACCATATTGATTCATACAGGAGTCACCCCTGAAACGAATTTTAGTAGTGTGTTCCATCAGAAATACATATGTAGCCCAAAGTGCAGGTTCAGGGAGTGTAGTTGGCGAGGGATAGGTAAAATGCCAGATCAGCCCAAACCACCCCTTAAAGTTGGTCAAACTGGCTGAAATTTTTACAGGAAACTCAGTTTATATCAGAGAATGAATTTGTATTAGGCTGGCATACTCGAGGGCCACATTACAAATTTCAATTTCCGGGGTGTGGGGGGGCCCCAGGTCACCCCTCAGGTGGAAGATGTCAAATATATCATAATATTGCTAATCTGAAGCCCAAATTTAATTTCATTCATATTCTAATAATTAATGAGGATATTTTAGGCGCATTTGGAGCATTACATGTCTGACCTGAAATTATTTCACCAAAATATTGTTCTAAATATAGCCAAATATAGATGTAAATCAGCCCAAACCAGTACCAAATATTGGTCTATAAGTCTAAAATTTGGCCTAAAATTCACTTGCCACCTACTAAATCTGACTGCATAGGTTTTAGGATTACATCTGGTATACCAGTGGTGTCATATGTGTCATATATGATCCAGGAAAGCGAAAATACAGCCTCAGATGGCTGTATCAGGAAATGCTGATATATTCTCAATTAAGGTAGATTCAAGGTTGAAAACCATATTGATTCATACAGGAGTCACCCCTGAAACGAATTTTAGTAGTGTGTTCCATCAGAAATACATATGTAGCCCAAAGTGCAGGTTCAGGGAGTGTAGTTGGCGAGGGATAGGTAAAATGCCAGATCAGCCCAAACCACCCCTTAAAGTTGGTCAAACTGGCTGAAATTTTTACAGGAAACTCAGTTTATATCAGAGAATGAATTTGTATTAGGCTGGCATACTCGAGGGCCACATTACAAATTTCAATTTCCGGGGTGTGGGGGGGCCCCAGGTCACCCCTCAGGTGGAAGATGTCAAATATATCATAATATTGCTAATCTGAAGCCCAAATTTAATTTCATTCATATTCTAATAATTAATGAGGATATTTTAGGCGCATTTGGAGCATTACATGTCTGACCTGAAATTATTTCACCAAAATATTGTTCTAAATATAGCCAAATATAGATGTAAATCAGCCCAAACCAGTACCAAATATTGGTCTATAAGTCTAAAATTTGGCCTAAAATTTACTTGCCACCTACTAAATCTGACTGCATAGGTTTTAGGATTACATCTGGTATACCAGTGGTGTCATATGTGTCATATATGATCCAGGAAAGCGAAAATACAGCCTCAGATGGCTGTATCAGGAAATGCTGATATATTCTCAATTAAGGTAGATTCAAGGTTGAAAACCATATTGATTCATACAGGAGTCACCCCTGAAACGAATTTTAGTAGTGTGTTCCATCAGAAATACATATGTAGCCCAAAGTGCAGGTTCAGGGAGTGTAGTTGGCGAGGGATAGGTAAAATGCCAGATCAGCCCAAACCACCCCTTAAAGTTGGTCAAACTGGCTGAAATTTTTACAGGAAACTCAGTTTATATCAGAGAATGAATTTGTATTAGGCTGGCATACTCGAGGGCCACATTACAAATTTCAATTTCCGGGGTGTGGGGGGGCCCCAGGTCACCCCTCAGGTGGAAGATGTCAAATATATCATAATATTGCTAATCTGAAGCCCAAATTTAATTTCATTCATATTCTAATAATTAATGAGGATATTTTAGGCGCATTTGGAGCATTACATGTCTGACCTGAAATTATTTCACCAAAATATTGTTCTAAATATAGCCAAATATAGATGTAAATCAGCCCAAACCAGTACCAAATATTGGTCTATAAGTCTAAAATTTGGCCTAAAATTCACTTGCCACCTACTAAATCTGACTGCATAGGTTTTAGGATTACATCTGGTATACCAGTGGTGTCATATGTGTCATATATGATCCAGGAAAGCGAAAATACAGCCTCAGATGGCTGTATCAGGAAATGCTGATATATTCTCAATTAAGGTAGATTCAAGGTTGAAAACCATATTGATTCATACAGGAGTCACCCCTGAAACGAATTTTAGTAGTGTGTTCCATCAGAAATACATATGTAGCCCAAAGTGCAGGTTCAGGGAGTGTAGTTGGCGAGGGATAGGTAAAATGCCAGATCAGCCCAAACCACCCCTTAAAGTTGGTCAAACTGGCTGAAATTTTTACAGGAAACTCAGTTTATATCAGAGAATGAATTTGTATTAGGCTGGCATACTCGAGGGCCACATTACAAATTTCAATTTCCGGGGTGTGGGGGGGCCCCAGGTCACCCCTCAGGTGGAAGATGTCAAATATATCATAATATTGCTAATCTGAAGCCCAAATTTAATTTCATTCATATTCTAATAATTAATGAGGATATTTTAGGCGCATTTGGAGCATTACATGTCTGACCTGAAATTATTTCACCAAAATATTGTTCTAAATATAGCCAAATATAGATGTAAATCAGCCCAAACCAGTACCAAATATTGGTCTATAAGTCTAAAATTTGGCCTAAAATTCACTTGCCACCTACTAAATCTGACTGCATAGGTTTTAGGATTACATCTGGTATACCAGTGGTGTCATATGTGTCATATATGATCCAGGAAAGCGAAAATACAGCCTCAGATGGCTGTATCAGGAAATGCTGATATATTCTCAATTAAGGTAGATTCAAGGTTGAAAACCATATTGATTCATACAGGAGTCACCCCTGAAACGAATTTTAGTAGTGTGTTCCATCAGAAATACATATGTAGCCCAAAGTGCAGGTTCAGGGAGTGTAGTTGGCGAGGGATAGGTAAAATGCCAGATCAGCCCAAACCACCCCTTAAAGTTGGTCAAACTGGCTGAAATTTTTACAGGAAACTCAGTTTATATCAGAGAATGAATTTGTATTAGGCTGGCATACTCGAGGGCCACATTACAAATTTCAATTTCCGGGGTGTGGGGGGGCCCCAGGTCACCCCTCAGGTGGAAGATGTCAAATATATCATAATATTGCTAATCTGAAGCCCAAATTTAATTTCATTCATATTCTAATAATTAATGAGGATATTTTAGGCGCATTTGGAGCATTACATGTCTGACCTGAAATTATTTCACCAAAATATTGTTCTAAATATAGCCAAATATAGATGTAAATCAGCCCAAACCAGTACCAAATATTGGTCTATAAGTCTAAAATTTGGCCTAAAATTCACTTGCCACCTACTAAATCTGACTGCATAGGTTTTAGGATTACATCTGGTATACCAGTGGTGTCATATGTGTCATATATGATCCAGGAAAGCGAAAATACAGCCTCAGATGGCTGTATCAGGAAATGCTGATATATTCTCAATTAAGGTAGATTCAAGGTTGAAAACCATATTGATTCATACAGGAGTCACCCCTGAAACGAATTTTAGTAGTGTGTTCCATCAGAAATACATATGTAGCCCAAAGTGCAGGTTCAGGGAGTGTAGTTGGCGAGGGATAGGTAAAATGCCAGATCAGCCCAAACCACCCCTTAAAGTTGGTCAAACTGGCTGAAATTTTTACAGGAAACTCAGTTTATATCAGAGAATGAATTTGTATTAGGCTGGCATACTCGAGGGCCACATTACAAATTTCAATTTCCGGGGTGTGGGGGGGCCCCAGGTCACCCCTCAGGTGGAAGATGTCAAATATATCATAATATTGCTAATCTGAAGCCCAAATTTAATTTCATTCATATTCTAATAATTAATGAGGATATTTTAGGCGCATTTGGAGCATTACATGTCTGACCTGAAATTATTTCACCAAAATATTGTTCTAAATATAGCCAAATATAGATGTAAATCAGCCCAAACCAGTACCAAATATTGGTCTATAAGTCTAAAATTTGGCCTAAAATTCACTTGCCACCTACTAAATCTGACTGCATAGGTTTTAGGATTACATCTGGTATACCAGTGGTGTCATATGTGTCATATATGATCCAGGAAAGCGAAAATACAGCCTCAGATGGCTGTATCAGGAAATGCTGATATATTCTCAATTAAGGTAGATTCAAGGTTGAAAACCATATTGATTCATACAGGAGTCACCCCTGAAACGAATTTTAGTAGTGTGTTCCATCAGAAATACATATGTAGCCCAAAGTGCAGGTTCAGGGAGTGTAGTTGGCGAGGGATAGGTAAAATGCCAGATCAGCCCAAACCACCCCTTAAAGTTGGTCAAACTGGCTGAAATTTTTACAGGAAACTCAGTTTATATCAGAGAATGAATTTGTATTAGGCTGGCATACTCGAGGGCCACATTACAAATTTCAATTTCCGGGGTGTGGGGGGGCCCCAGGTCACCCCTCAGGTGGAAGATGTCAAATATATCATAATATTGCTAATCTGAAGCCCAAATTTAATTTCATTCATATTCTAATAATTAATGAGGATATTTTAGGCGCATTTGGAGCATTACATGTCTGACCTGAAATTATTTCACCAAAATATTGTTCTAAATATAGCCAAATATAGATGTAAATCAGCCCAAACCAGTACCAAATATTGGTCTATAAGTCTAAAATTTGGCCTAAAATTCACTTGCCACCTACTAAATCTGACTGCATAGGTTTTAGGATTACATCTGGTATACCAGTGGTGTCATATGTGTCATATATGATCCAGGAAAGCGAAAATACAGCCTCAGATGGCTGTATCAGGAAATGCTGATATATTCTCAATTAAGGTAGATTCAAGGTTGAAAACCATATTGATTCATACAGGAGTCACCCCTGAAACGAATTTTAGTAGTGTGTTCCATCAGAAATACATATGTAGCCCAAAGTGCAGGTTCAGGGAGTGTAGTTGGCGAGGGATAGGTAAAATGCCAGATCAGCCCAAACCACCCCTTAAAGTTGGTCAAACTGGCTGAAATTTTTACAGGAAACTCAGTTTATATCAGAGAATGAATTTGTATTAGGCTGGCATACTCGAGGGCCACATTACAAATTTCAATTTCCGGGGTGTGGGGGGGCCCCAGGTCACCCCTCAGGTGGAAGATGTCAAATATATCATAATATTGCTAATCTGAAGCCCAAATTTAATTTCATTCATATTCTAATAATTAATGAGGATATTTTAGGCGCATTTGGAGCATTACATGTCTGACCTGAAATTATTTCACCAAAATATTGTTCTAAATATAGCCAAATATAGATGTAAATCAGCCCAAACCAGTACCAAATATTGGTCTATAAGTCTAAAATTTGGCCTAAAATTCACTTGCCACCTACTAAATCTGACTGCATAGGTTTTAGGATTACATCTGGTATACCAGTGGTGTCATATGTGTCATATATGATCCAGGAAAGCGAAAATACAGCCTCAGATGGCTGTATCAGGAAATGCTGATATATTCTCAATTAAGGTAGATTCAAGGTTGAAAACCATATTGATTCATACAGGAGTCACCCCTGAAACGAATTTTAGTAGTGTGTTCCATCAGAAATACATATGTAGCCCAAAGTGCAGGTTCAGGGAGTGTAGTTGGCGAGGGATAGGTAAAATGCCAGATCAGCCCAAACCACCCCTTAAAGTTGGTCAAACTGGCTGAAATTTTTACAGGAAACTCAGTTTATATCAGAGAATGAATTTGTATTAGGCTGGCATACTCGAGGGCCACATTACAAATTTCAATTTCCGGGGTGTGGGGGGGCCCCAGGTCACCCCTCAGGTGGAAGATGTCAAATATATCATAATATTGCTAATCTGAAGCCCAAATTTAATTTCATTCATATTCTAATAATTAATGAGGATATTTTAGGCGCATTTGGAGCATTACATGTCTGACCTGAAATTATTTCACCAAAATATTGTTCTAAATATAGCCAAATATAGATGTAAATCAGCCCAAACCAGTACCAAATATTGGTCTATAAGTCTAAAATTTGGCCTAAAATTCACTTGCCACCTACTAAATCTGACTGCATAGGTTTTAGGATTACATCTGGTATACCAGTGGTGTCATATGTGTCATATATGATCCAGGAAAGCGAAAATACAGCCTCAGATGGCTGTATCAGGAAATGCTGATATATTCTCAATTAAGGTAGATTCAAGGTTGAAAACCATATTGATTCATACAGGAGTCACCCCTGAAACGAATTTTAGTAGTGTGTTCCATCAGAAATACATATGTAGCCCAAAGTGCAGGTTCAGGGAGTGTAGTTGGCGAGGGATAGGTAAAATGCCAGATCAGCCCAAACCACCCCTTAAAGTTGGTCAAACTGGCTGAAATTTTTACAGGAAACTCAGTTTATATCAGAGAATGAATTTGTATTAGGCTGGCATACTCGAGGGCCACATTACAAATTTCAATTTCCGGGGTGTGGGGGGGCCCCAGGTCACCCCTCAGGTGGAAGATGTCAAATATATCATAATATTGCTAATCTGAAGCCCAAATTTAATTTCATTCATATTCTAATAATTAATGAGGATATTTTAGGCGCATTTGGAGCATTACATGTCTGACCTGAAATTATTTCACCAAAATATTGTTCTAAATATAGCCAAATATAGATGTAAATCAGCCCAAACCAGTACCAAATATTGGTCTATAAGTCTAAAATTTGGCCTAAAATTCACTTGCCACCTACTAAATCTGACTGCATAGGTTTTAGGATTACATCTGGTATACCAGTGGTGTCATATGTGTCATATATGATCCAGGAAAGCGAAAATACAGCCTCAGATGGCTGTATCAGGAAATGCTGATATATTCTCAATTAAGGTAGATTCAAGGTTGAAAACCATATTGATTCATACAGGAGTCACCCCTGAAACGAATTTTAGTAGTGTGTTCCATCAGAAATACATATGTAGCCCAAAGTGCAGGTTCAGGGAGTGTAGTTGGCGAGGGATAGGTAAAATGCCAGATCAGCCCAAACCACCCCTTAAAGTTGGTCAAACTGGCTGAAATTTTTACAGGAAACTCAGTTTATATCAGAGAATGAATTTGTATTAGGCTGGCATACTCGAGGGCCACATTACAAATTTCAATTTCCGGGGTGTGGGGGGGCCCCAGGTCACCCCTCAGGTGGAAGATGTCAAATATATCATAATATTGCTAATCTGAAGCCCAAATTTAATTTCATTCATATTCTAATAATTAATGAGGATATTTTAGGCGCATTTGGAGCATTACATGTCTGACCTGAAATTATTTCACCAAAATATTGTTCTAAATATAGCCAAATATAGATGTAAATCAGCCCAAACCAGTACCAAATATTGGTCTATAAGTCTAAAATTTGGCCTAAAATTCACTTGCCACCTACTAAATCTGACTGCATAGGTTTTAGGATTACATCTGGTATACCAGTGGTGTCATATGTGTCATATATGATCCAGGAAAGCGAAAATACAGCCTCAGATGGCTGTATCAGGAAATGCTGATATATTCTCAATTAAGGTAGATTCAAGGTTGAAAACCATATTGATTCATACAGGAGTCACCCCTGAAACGAATTTTAGTAGTGTGTTCCATCAGAAATACATATGTAGCCCAAAGTGCAGGTTCAGGGAGTGTAGTTGGCGAGGGATAGGTAAAATGCCAGATCAGCCCAAACCACCCCTTAAAGTTGGTCAAACTGGCTGAAATTTTTACAGGAAACTCAGTTTATATCAGAGAATGAATTTGTATTAGGCTGGCATACTCGAGGGCCACATTACAAATTTCAATTTCCGGGGTGTGGGGGGGCCCCAGGTCACCCCTCAGGTGGAAGATGTCAAATATATCATAATATTGCTAATCTGAAGCCCAAATTTAATTTCATTCATATTCTAATAATTAATGAGGATATTTTAGGCGCATTTGGAGCATTACATGTCTGACCTGAAATTATTTCACCAAAATATTGTTCTAAATATAGCCAAATATAGATGTAAATCAGCCCAAACCAGTACCAAATATTGGTCTATAAGTCTAAAATTTGGCCTAAAATTCACTTGCCACCTACTAAATCTGACTGCATAGGTTTTAGGATTACATCTGGTATACCAGTGGTGTCATATGTGTCATATATGATCCAGGAAAGCGAAAATACAGCCTCAGATGGCTGTATCAGGAAATGCTGATATATTCTCAATTAAGGTAGATTCAAGGTTGAAAACCATATTGATTCATACAGGAGTCACCCCTGAAACGAATTTTAGTAGTGTGTTCCATCAGAAATACATATGTAGCCCAAAGTGCAGGTTCAGGGAGTGTAGTTGGCGAGGGATAGGTAAAATGCCAGATCAGCCCAAACCACCCCTTAAAGTTGGTCAAACTGGCTGAAATTTTTACAGGAAACTCAGTTTATATCAGAGAATGAATTTGTATTAGGCTGGCATACTCGAGGGCCACATTACAAATTTCAATTTCCGGGGTGTGGGGGGGCCCCAGGTCACCCCTCAGGTGGAAGATGTCAAATATATCATAATATTGCTAATCTGAAGCCCAAATTTAATTTCATTCATATTCTAATAATTAATGAGGATATTTTAGGCGCATTTGGAGCATTACATGTCTGACCTGAAATTATTTCACCAAAATATTGTTCTAAATATAGCCAAATATAGATGTAAATCAGCCCAAACCAGTACCAAATATTGGTCTATAAGTCTAAAATTTGGCCTAAAATTCACTTGCCACCTACTAAATCTGACTGCATAGGTTTTAGGATTACATCTGGTATACCAGTGGTGTCATATGTGTCATATATGATCCAGGAAAGCGAAAATACAGCCTCAGATGGCTGTATCAGGAAATGCTGATATATTCTCAATTAAGGTAGATTCAAGGTTGAAAACCATATTGATTCATACAGGAGTCACCCCTGAAACGAATTTTAGTAGTGTGTTCCATCAGAAATACATATGTAGCCCAAAGTGCAGGTTCAGGGAGTGTAGTTGGCGAGGGATAGGTAAAATGCCAGATCAGCCCAAACCACCCCTTAAAGTTGGTCAAACTGGCTGAAATTTTTACAGGAAACTCAGTTTATATCAGAGAATGAATTTGTATTAGGCTGGCATACTCGAGGGCCACATTACAAATTTCAATTTCCGGGGTGTGGGGGGGCCCCAGGTCACCCCTCAGGTGGAAGATGTCAAATATATCATAATATTGCTAATCTGAAGCCCAAATTTAATTTCATTCATATTCTAATAATTAATGAGGATATTTTAGGCGCATTTGGAGCATTACATGTCTGACCTGAAATTATTTCACCAAAATATTGTTCTAAATATAGCCAAATATAGATGTAAATCAGCCCAAACCAGTACCAAATATTGGTCTATAAGTCTAAAATTTGGCCTAAAATTCACTTGCCACCTACTAAATCTGACTGCATAGGTTTTAGGATTACATCTGGTATACCAGTGGTGTCATATGTGTCATATATGATCCAGGAAAGCGAAAATACAGCCTCAGATGGCTGTATCAGGAAATGCTGATATATTCTCAATTAAGGTAGATTCAAGGTTGAAAACCATATTGATTCATACAGGAGTCACCCCTGAAACGAATTTTAGTAGTGTGTTCCATCAGAAATACATATGTAGCCCAAAGTGCAGGTTCAGGGAGTGTAGTTGGCGAGGGATAGGTAAAATGCCAGATCAGCCCAAACCACCCCTTAAAGTTGGTCAAACTGGCTGAAATTTTTACAGGAAACTCAGTTTATATCAGAGAATGAATTTGTATTAGGCTGGCATACTCGAGGGCCACATTACAAATTTCAATTTCCGGGGTGTGGGGGGGCCCCAGGTCACCCCTCAGGTGGAAGATGTCAAATATATCATAATATTGCTAATCTGAAGCCCAAATTTAATTTCATTCATATTCTAATAATTAATGAGGATATTTTAGGCGCATTTGGAGCATTACATGTCTGACCTGAAATTATTTCACCAAAATATTGTTCTAAATATAGCCAAATATAGATGTAAATCAGCCCAAACCAGTACCAAATATTGGTCTATAAGTCTAAAATTTGGCCTAAAATTCACTTGCCACCTACTAAATCTGACTGCATAGGTTTTAGGATTACATCTGGTATACCAGTGGTGTCATATGTGTCATATATGATCCAGGAAAGCGAAAATACAGCCTCAGATGGCTGTATCAGGAAATGCTGATATATTCTCAATTAAGGTAGATTCAAGGTTGAAAACCATATTGATTCATACAGGAGTCACCCCTGAAACGAATTTTAGTAGTGTGTTCCATCAGAAATACATATGTAGCCCAAAGTGCAGGTTCAGGGAGTGTAGTTGGCGAGGGATAGGTAAAATGCCAGATCAGCCCAAACCACCCCTTAAAGTTGGTCAAACTGGCTGAAATTTTTACAGGAAACTCAGTTTATATCAGAGAATGAATTTGTATTAGGCTGGCATACTCGAGGGCCACATTACAAATTTCAATTTCCGGGGTGTGGGGGGGCCCCAGGTCACCCCTCAGGTGGAAGATGTCAAATATATCATAATATTGCTAATCTGAAGCCCAAATTTAATTTCATTCATATTCTAATAATTAATGAGGATATTTTAGGCGCATTTGGAGCATTACATGTCTGACCTGAAATTATTTCACCAAAATATTGTTCTAAATATAGCCAAATATAGATGTAAATCAGCCCAAACCAGTACCAAATATTGGTCTATAAGTCTAAAATTTGGCCTAAAATTCACTTGCCACCTACTAAATCTGACTGCATAGGTTTTAGGATTACATCTGGTATACCAGTGGTGTCATATGTGTCATATATGATCCAGGAAAGCGAAAATACAGCCTCAGATGGCTGTATCAGGAAATGCTGATATATTCTCAATTAAGGTAGATTCAAGGTTGAAAACCATATTGATTCATACAGGAGTCACCCCTGAAACGAATTTTAGTAGTGTGTTCCATCAGAAATACATATGTAGCCCAAAGTGCAGGTTCAGGGAGTGTAGTTGGCGAGGGATAGGTAAAATGCCAGATCAGCCCAAACCACCCCTTAAAGTTGGTCAAACTGGCTGAAATTTTTACAGGAAACTCAGTTTATATCAGAGAATGAATTTGTATTAGGCTGGCATACTCGAGGGCCACATTACAAATTTCAATTTCCGGGGTGTGGGGGGGCCCCAGGTCACCCCTCAGGTGGAAGATGTCAAATATATCATAATATTGCTAATCTGAAGCCCAAATTTAATTTCATTCATATTCTAATAATTAATGAGGATATTTTAGGCGCATTTGGAGCATTACATGTCTGACCTGAAATTATTTCACCAAAATATTGTTCTAAATATAGCCAAATATAGATGTAAATCAGCCCAAACCAGTACCAAATATTGGTCTATAAGTCTAAAATTTGGCCTAAAATTCACTTGCCACCTACTAAATCTGACTGCATAGGTTTTAGGATTACATCTGGTATACCAGTGGTGTCATATGTGTCATATATGATCCAGGAAAGCGAAAATACAGCCTCAGATGGCTGTATCAGGAAATGCTGATATATTCTCAATTAAGGTAGATTCAAGGTTGAAAACCATATTGATTCATACAGGAGTCACCCCTGAAACGAATTTTAGTAGTGTGTTCCATCAGAAATACATATGTAGCCCAAAGTGCAGGTTCAGGGAGTGTAGTTGGCGAGGGATAGGTAAAATGCCAGATCAGCCCAAACCACCCCTTAAAGTTGGTCAAACTGGCTGAAATTTTTACAGGAAACTCAGTTTATATCAGAGAATGAATTTGTATTAGGCTGGCATACTCGAGGGCCACATTACAAATTTCAATTTCCGGGGTGTGGGGGGGCCCCAGGTCACCCCTCAGGTGGAAGATGTCAAATATATCATAATATTGCTAATCTGAAGCCCAAATTTAATTTCATTCATATTCTAATAATTAATGAGGATATTTTAGGCGCATTTGGAGCATTACATGTCTGACCTGAAATTATTTCACCAAAATATTGTTCTAAATATAGCCAAATATAGATGTAAATCAGCCCAAACCAGTACCAAATATTGGTCTATAAGTCTAAAATTTGGCCTAAAATTCACTTGCCACCTACTAAATCTGACTGCATAGGTTTTAGGATTACATCTGGTATACCAGTGGTGTCATATGTGTCATATATGATCCAGGAAAGCGAAAATACAGCCTCAGATGGCTGTATCAGGAAATGCTGATATATTCTCAATTAAGGTAGATTCAAGGTTGAAAACCATATTGATTCATACAGGAGTCACCCCTGAAACGAATTTTAGTAGTGTGTTCCATCAGAAATACATATGTAGCCCAAAGTGCAGGTTCAGGGAGTGTAGTTGGCGAGGGATAGGTAAAATGCCAGATCAGCCCAAACCACCCCTTAAAGTTGGTCAAACTGGCTGAAATTTTACAGGAAACTCAGTTTATATCAGAGAATGAATTTGTATTAGGCTGGCATACTCGAGGGCCACATTACAAATTTCAATTTCCGGGGTGTGGGGGGGCCCCAGGTCACCCCTCAGGTGGAAGATGTCAAATATATCATAATATTGCTAATCTGAAGCCCAAATTTAATTTCATTCATATTCTAATAATTAATGAGGATATTTTAGGCGCATTTGGAGCATTACATGTCTGACCTGAAATTATTTCACCAAAATATTGTTCTAAATATAGCCAAATATAGATGTAAATCAGCCCAAACCAGTACCAAATATTGGTCTATAAGTCTAAAATTTGGCCTAAAATTCACTTGCCACCTACTAAATCTGACTGCATAGGTTTTAGGATTACATCTGGTATACCAGTGGTGTCATATGTGTCATATATGATCCAGGAAAGCGAAAATACAGCCTCAGATGGCTGTATCAGGAAATGCCGATATATTCTCAATTAAGGTAGATTCAAGGTTGAAAACCATATTGATTCATACAGGAGTCACCCCTGAAACGAATTTTAGTAGTGTGTTCCATCAGAAATACATATGTAGCCCAAAGTGCAGGTTCAGGGAGTGTAGTTGGCGAGGGATAGGTAAAATGCCAGATCAGCCCAAACCACCCCTTAAAGTTGGTCAAACTGGCTGAAATTTTTACAGGAAACTCAGTTTATATCAGAGAATGAATTTGTATTAGGCTGGCATACTCGAGGGCCACATTACAAATTTCAATTTCCGGGGTGTGGGGGGGCCCCAGGTCACCCCTCAGGTGGAAGATGTCAAATATATCATAATATTGCTAATCTGAAGCCCAAATTTAATTTCATTCATATTCTAATAATTAATGAGGATATTTTAGGCGCATTTGGAGCATTACATGTCTGACCTGAAATTATTTCACCAAAATATTGTTCTAAATATAGCCAAATATAGATGTAAATCAGCCCAAACCAGTACCAAATATTGGTCTATAAGTCTAAAATTTGGCCTAAAATTCACTTGCCACCTACTAAATCTGACTGCATAGGTTTTAGGATTACATCTGGTATACCAGTGGTGTCATATGTGTCATATATGATCCAGGAAAGCGAAAATACAGCCTCAGATGGCTGTATCAGGAAATGCTGATATATTCTCAATTAAGGTAGATTCAAGGTTGAAAACCATATTGATTCATACAGGAGTCACCCCTGAAACGAATTTTAGTAGTGTGTTCCATCAGAAATACATATGTAGCCCAAAGTGCAGGTTCAGGGAGTGTAGTTGGCGAGGGATAGGTAAAATGCCAGATCAGCCCAAACCACCCCTTAAAGTTGGTCAAACTGGCTGAAATTTTTACAGGAAACTCAGTTTATATCAGAGAATGAATTTGTATTAGGCTGGCATACTCGAGGGCCACATTACAAATTTCAATTTCCGGGGTGTGGGGGGGCCCCAGGTCACCCCTCAGGTGGAAGATGTCAAATATATCATAATATTGCTAATCTGAAGCCCAAATTTAATTTCATTCATATTCTAATAATTAATGAGGATATTTTAGGCGCATTTGGAGCATTACATGTCTGACCTGAAATTATTTCACCAAAATATTGTTCTAAATATAGCCAAATATAGATGTAAATCAGCCCAAACCAGTACCAAATATTGGTCTATAAGTCTAAAATTTGGCCTAAAATTCACTTGCCACCTACTAAATCTGACTGCATAGGTTTTAGGATTACATCTGGTATACCAGTGGTGTCATATGTGTCATATATGATCCAGGAAAGCGAAAATACAGCCTCAGATGGCTGTATCAGGAAATGCTGATATATTCTCAATTAAGGTAGATTCAAGGTTGAAAACCATATTGATTCATACAGGAGTCACCCCTGAAACGAATTTTAGTAGTGTGTTCCATCAGAAATACATATGTAGCCCAAAGTGCAGGTTCAGGGAGTGTAGTTGGCGAGGGATAGGTAAAATGCCAGATCAGCCCAAACCACCCCTTAAAGTTGGTCAAACTGGCTGAAATTTTTACAGGAAACTCAGTTTATATCAGAGAATGAATTTGTATTAGGCTGGCATACTCGAGGGCCACATTACAAATTTCAATTTCCGGGGTGTGGGGGGGCCCCAGGTCACCCCTCAGGTGGAAGATGTCAAATATATCATAATATTGCTAATCTGAAGCCCAAATTTAATTTCATTCATATTCTAATAATTAATGAGGATATTTTAGGCGCATTTGGAGCATTACATGTCTGACCTGAAATTATTTCACCAAAATATTGTTCTAAATATAGCCAAATATAGATGTAAATCAGCCCAAACCAGTACCAAATATTGGTCTATAAGTCTAAAATTTGGCTAAAATTCACTTGCCACCTACTAAATCTGACTGCATAGGTTTTAGGATTACATCTGGTATACCAGTGGTGTCATATGTGTCATATATGATCCAGGAAAGCGAAAATACAGCCTCAGATGGCTGTATCAGGAAATGCTGATATATTCTCAATTAAGGTAGATTCAAGGTTGAAAACCATATTGATTCATACAGGAGTCACCCCTGAAACGAATTTTAGTAGTGTGTTCCATCAGAAATACATATGTAGCCCAAAGTGCAGGTTCAGGGAGTGTAGTTGGCGAGGGATAGGTAAAATGCCAGATCAGCCCAAACCACCCCTTAAAGTTGGTCAAACTGGCTGAAATTTTTACAGGAAACTCAGTTTATATCAGAGAATGAATTTGTATTAGGCTGGCATACTCGAGGGCCACATTACAAATTTCAATTTCCGGGGTGTGGGGGGGCCCCAGGTCACCCCTCAGGTGGAAGATGTCAAATATATCATAATATTGCTAATCTGAAGCCCAAATTTAATTTCATTCATATTCTAATAATTAATGAGGATATTTTAGGCGCATTTGGAGCATTACATGTCTGACCTGAAATTATTTCACCAAAATATTGTTCTAAATATAGCCAAATATAGATGTAAATCAGCCCAAACCAGTACCAAATATTGGTCTATAAGTCTAAAATTTGGCCTAAAATTCACTTGCCACCTACTAAATCTGACTGCATAGGTTTTAGGATTACATCTGGTATACCAGTGGTGTCATATGTGTCATATATGATCCAGGAAAGCGAAAATACAGCCTCAGATGGCTGTATCAGGAAATGCTGATATATTCTCAATTAAGGTAGATTCAAGGTTGAAAACCATATTGATTCATACAGGAGTCACCCCTGAAACGAATTTTAGTAGTGTGTTCCATCAGAAATACATATGTAGCCCAAAGTGCAGGTTCAGGGAGTGTAGTTGGCGAGGGATAGGTAAAATGCCAGATCAGCCCAAACCACCCCTTAAAGTTGGTCAAACTGGCTGAAATTTTTACAGGAAACTCAGTTTATATCAGAGAATGAATTTGTATTAGGCTGGCATACTCGAGGGCCACATTACAAATTTCAATTTCCGGGGTGTGGGGGGGCCCCAGGTCACCCCTCAGGTGGAAGATGTCAAATATATCATAATATTGCTAATCTGAAGCCCAAATTTAATTTCATTCATATTCTAATAATTAATGAGGATATTTTAGGCGCATTTGGAGCATTACATGTCTGACCTGAAATTATTTCACCAAAATATTGTTCTAAATATAGCCAAATATAGATGTAAATCAGCCCAAACCAGTACCAAATATTGGTCTATAAGTCTAAAATTTGGCCTAAAATTCACTTGCCACCTACTAAATCTGACTGCATAGGTTTTAGGATTACATCTGGTATACCAGTGGTGTCATATGTGTCATATATGATCCAGGAAAGCGAAAATACAGCCTCAGATGGCTGTATCAGGAAATGCTGATATATTCTCAATTAAGGTAGATTCAAGGTTGAAAACCATATTGATTCATACAGGAGTCACCCCTGAAACGAATTTTAGTAGTGTGTTCCATCAGAAATACATATGTAGCCCAAAGTGCAGGTTCAGGGAGTGTAGTTGGCGAGGGATAGGTAAAATGCCAGATCAGCCCAAACCACCCCTTAAAGTTGGTCAAACTGGCTGAAATTTTACAGGAAACTCAGTTTATATCAGAGAATGAATTTGTATTAGGCTGGCATACTCGAGGGCCACATTACAAATTTCAATTTCCGGGGTGTGGGGGGGCCCCAGGTCACCCCTCAGGTGGAAGATGTCAAATATATCATAATATTGCTAATCTGAAGCCCAAATTTAATTTCATTCATATTCTAATAATTAATGAGGATATTTTAGGCGCATTTGGAGCATTACATGTCTGACCTGAAATTATTTCACCAAAATATTGTTCTAAATATAGCCAAATATAGATGTAAATCAGCCCAAACCAGTACCAAATATTGGTCTATAAGTCTAAAATTTGGCCTAAAATTCACTTGCCACCTACTAAATCTGACTGCATAGGTTTTAGGATTACATCTGGTATACCAGTGGTGTCATATGTGTCATATATGATCCAGGAAAGCGAAAATACAGCCTCAGATGGCTGTATCAGGAAATGCCGATATATTCTCAATTAAGGTAGATTCAAGGTTGAAAACCATATTGATTCATACAGGAGTCACCCCTGAAACGAATTTTAGTAGTGTGTTCCATCAGAAATACATATGTAGCCCAAAGTGCAGGTTCAGGGAGTGTAGTTGGCGAGGGATAGGTAAAATGCCAGATCAGCCCAAACCACCCCTTAAAGTTGGTCAAACTGGCTGAAATTTTTACAGGAAACTCAGTTTATATCAGAGAATGAATTTGTATTAGGCTGGCATACTCGAGGGCCACATTACAAATTTCAATTTCCGGGGTGTGGGGGGGCCCCAGGTCACCCCTCAGGTGGAAGATGTCAAATATATCATAATATTGCTAATCTGAAGCCCAAATTTAATTTCATTCATATTCTAATAATTAATGAGGATATTTTAGGCGCATTTGGAGCATTACATGTCTGACCTGAAATTATTTCACCAAAATATTGTTCTAAATATAGCCAAATATAGATGTAAATCAGCCCAAACCAGTACCAAATATTGGTCTATAAGTCTAAAATTTGGCCTAAAATTCACTTGCCACCTACTAAATCTGACTGCATAGGTTTTAGGATTACATCTGGTATACCAGTGGTGTCATATGTGTCATATATGATCCAGGAAAGCGAAAATACAGCCTCAGATGGCTGTATCAGGAAATGCTGATATATTCTCAATTAAGGTAGATTCAAGGTTGAAAACCATATTGATTCATACAGGAGTCACCCCTGAAACGAATTTTAGTAGTGTGTTCCATCAGAAATACATATGTAGCCCAAAGTGCAGGTTCAGGGAGTGTAGTTGGCGAGGGATAGGTAAAATGCCAGATCAGCCCAAACCACCCCTTAAAGTTGGTCAAACTGGCTGAAATTTTTACAGGAAACTCAGTTTATATCAGAGAATGAATTTGTATTAGGCTGGCATACTCGAGGGCCACATTACAAATTTCAATTTCCGGGGTGTGGGGGGGCCCCAGGTCACCCCTCAGGTGGAAGATGTCAAATATATCATAATATTGCTAATCTGAAGCCCAAATTTAATTTCATTCATATTCTAATAATTAATGAGGATATTTTAGGCGCATTTGGAGCATTACATGTCAGACCTGAAATTATTTCACCAAAATATTGTTCTAAATATAGCCAAATATAGATGTAAATCAGCCCAAACCAGTACCAAATATTGGTCTATAAGTCTAAAATTTGGCCTAAAATTCACTTGCCACCTACTAAATCTGACTGCATAGGTTTTAGGATTACATCTGGTATACCAGTGGTGTCATATGTGTCATATATGATCCAGGAAAGCGAAAATACAGCCTCAGATGGCTGTATCAGGAAATGCTGATATATTCTCAATTAAGGTAGATTCAAGGTTGAAAACCATATTGATTCATACAGGAGTCACCCCTGAAACGAATTTTAGTAGTGTGTTCCATCAGAAATACATATGTAGCCCAAAGTGCAGGTTCAGGGAGTGTAGTTGGCGAGGGATAGGTAAAATGCCAGATCAGCCCAAACCACCCCTTAAAGTTGGTCAAACTGGCTGAAATTTTTACAGGAAACTCAGTTTATATCAGAGAATGAATTTGTATTAGGCTGGCATACTCGAGGGCCACATTACAAATTTCAATTTCCGGGGTGTGGGGGGGGGGGGGGGGGCCAGGTCACCCCTCAGGTGGAAGATGTCAAATATATCATAATATTGCTAATCTGAAGCCCAAATTTAATTTCATTCATATTCTAATAATTAATGAGGATATTTTAGGCGCATTTGGAGCATTACATGTCTGACCTGAAATTATTTCACCAAAATATTGTTCTAAATATAGCCAAATATAGATGTAAATCAGCCCAAACCAGTACCAAATATTGGTCTATAAGTCTAAAATTTGGCCTAAAATTCACTTGCCACCTACTAAATCTGACTGCATAGGTTTTAGGATTACATCTGGTATACCAGTGGTGTCATATGTGTCATATATGATCCAGGAAAGCGAAAATACAGCCTCAGATGGCTGTATCAGGAAATGCTGATATATTCTCAATTAAGGTAGATTCAAGGTTGAAAACCATATTGATTCATACAGGAGTCACCCCTGAAACGAATTTTAGTAGTGTGTTCCATCAGAAATACATATGTAGCCCAAAGTGCAGGTTCAGGGAGTGTAGTTGGCGAGGGATAGGTAAAATGCCAGATCAGCCCAAACCACCCCTTAAAGTTGGTCAAACTGGCTGAAATTTTTACAGGAAACTCAGTTTATATCAGAGAATGAATTTGTATTAGGCTGGCATACTCGAGGGCCACATTACAAATTTCAATTTCCGGGGTGTGGGGGGGCCCCAGGTCACCCCTCAGGTGGAAGATGTCAAATATATCATAATATTGCTAATCTGAAGCCCAAATTTAATTTCATTCATATTCTAATAATTAATGAGGATATTTTAGGCGCATTTGGAGCATTACATGTCTGACCTGAAATTATTTCACCAAAATATTGTTCTAAATATAGCCAAATATAGATGTAAATCAGCCCAAACCAGTACCAAATATTGGTCTATAAGTCTAAAATTTGGCCTAAAATTCACTTGCCACCTACTAAATCTGACTGCATAGGTTTTAGGATTACATCTGGTATACCAGTGGTGTCATATGTGTCATATATGATCCAGGAAAGCGAAAATACAGCCTCAGATGGCTGTATCAGGAAATGCTGATATATTCTCAATTAAGGTAGATTCAAGGTTGAAAACCATATTGATTCATACAGGAGTCACCCCTGAAACGAATTTTAGTAGTGTGTTCCATCAGAAATACATATGTAGCCCAAAGTGCAGGTTCAGGGAGTGTAGTTGGCGAGGGATAGGTAAAATGCCAGATCAGCCCAAACCACCCCTTAAAGTTGGTCAAACTGGCTGAAATTTTTACAGGAAACTCAGTTTATATCAGAGAATGAATTTGTATTAGGCTGGCATACTCGAGGGCCACATTACAAATTTCAATTTCCGGGGTGTGGGGGGGGGGCCAGGTCACCCCTCAGGTGGAAGATGTCAAATATATCATAATATTGCTAATCTGAAGCCCAAATTTAATTTCATTCATATTCTAATAATTAATGAGGATATTTTAGGCGCATTTGGAGCATTGCATGTCTGACCTGAAATTATTTCACCAAAATATTGTTCTAAATATAGCCAAATATAGATGTAAATCAGCCCAAACCAGTACCAAATATTGGTCTATAAGTCTAAAATTTGGCCTAAAATTCACTTGCCACCTACTAAATCTGACTGCATAGGTTTTAGGATTACATCTGGTATACCAGTGGTGTCATATGTGTCATATATGATCCAGGAAAGCGAAAATACAGCCTCAGATGGCTGTATCAGGAAATGCTGATATATTCTCAATTAAGGTAGATTCAAGGTTGAAAACCATATTGATTCATACAGGAGTCACCCCTGAAACGAATTTTAGTAGTGTGTTCCATCAGAAATACATATGTAGCCCAAAGTGCAGGTTCAGGGAGTGTAGTTGGCGAGGGATAGGTAAAATGCCAGATCAGCCCAAACCACCCCTTAAAGTTGGTCAAACTGGCTGAAATTTTTACAGGAAACTCAGTTTATATCAGAGAATGAATTTGTATTAGGCTGGCATACTCGAGGGCCACATTACAAATTTCAATTTCCGGGGTGTGGGGGGGCCCCAGGTCACCCCTCAGGTGGAAGATGTCAAATATATCATAATATTGCTAATCTGAAGCCCAAATTTAATTTCATTCATATTCTAATAATTAATGAGGATATTTTAGGCGCATTTGGAGCATTACATGTCTGACCTGAAATTATTTCACCAAAATATTGTTCTAAATATAGCCAAATATAGATGTAAATCAGCCCAAACCAGTACCAAATATTGGTCTATAAGTCTAAAATTTGGCCTAAAATTCACTTGCCACCTACTAAATCTGACTGCATAGGTTTTAGGATTACATCTGGTATACCAGTGGTGTCATATGTGTCATATATGATCCAGGAAAGCGAAAATACAGCCTCAGATGGCTGTATCAGGAAATGCTGATATATTCTCAATTAAGGTAGATTCAAGGTTGAAAACCATATTGATTCATACAGGAGTCACCCCTGAAACGAATTTTAGTAGTGTGTTCCATCAGAAATACATATGTAGCCCAAAGTGCAGGTTCAGGGAGTGTAGTTGGCGAGGGATAGGTAAAATGCCAGATCAGCCCAAACCACCCCTTAAAGTTGGTCAAACTGGCTGAAATTTTTACAGGAAACCCAGTTTATATCAGAGAATGAATTTGTATTAGGCTGGCATACTCGAGGGCCACATTACAAATTTCAATTTCCGGGGTGTGGGGGGCCCCAGGTCACCCCTCAGGTGGAAGATGTCAAATATATCATAATATTGCTAATCTGAAGCCCAAATTTAATTTCATTCATATTCTAATAATTAATGAGGATATTTTAGGCGCATTTGGAGCATTACATGTCTGACCTGAAATTATTTCACCAAAATATTGTTCTAAATATAGCCAAATATAGATGTAAATCAGCCCAAACCAGTACCAAATATTGGTCTATAAGTCTAAAATTTGGCCTAAAATTCACTTGCCACCTACTAAATCTGACTGCATAGGTTTTAGGATTACATCTGGTATACCAGTGGTGTCATATGTGTCATATATGATCCAGGAAAGCGAAAATACAGCCTCAGATGGCTGTATCAGGAAATGCTGATATATTCTCAATTAAGGTAGATTCAAGGTTGAAAACCATATTGATTCATACAGGAGTCACCCCTGAAACGAATTTTAGTAGTGTGTTCCATCAGAAATACATATGTAGCCCAAAGTGCAGGTTCAGGGAGTGTAGTTGGCGAGGGATAGGTAAAATGCCAGATCAGCCCAAACCACCCCTTAAAGTTGGTCAAACTGGCTGAAATTTTTACAGGAAACTCAGTTTATATCAGAGAATGAATTTGTATTAGGCTGGCATACTCGAGGGCCACATTACAAATTTCAATTTCCGGGGTGTGGGGGGGCCCCAGGTCACCCCTCAGGTGGAAGATGTCAAATATATCATAATATTGCTAATCTGAAGCCCAAATTTAATTTCATTCATATTCTAATAATTAATGAGGATATTTTAGGCGCATTTGGAGCATTACATGTCTGACCTGAAATTATTTCACCAAAATATTGTTCTAAATATAGCCAAATATAGATGTAAATCAGCCCAAACCAGTACCAAATATTGGTCTATAAGTCTAAAATTTGGCCTAAAATTCACTTGCCACCTACTAAATCTGACTGCATAGGTTTTAGGATTACATCTGGTATACCAGTGGTGTCATATGTGTCATATATGATCCAGGAAAGCGAAAATACAGCCTCAGATGGCTGTATCAGGAAATGCTGATATATTCTCAATTAAGGTAGATTCAAGGTTGAAAACCATATTGATTCATACAGGAGTCACCCCTGAAACGAATTTTAGTAGTGTGTTCCATCAGAAATACATATGTAGCCCAAAGTGCAGGTTCAGGGAGTGTAGTTGGCGAGGGATAGGTAAAATGCCAGATCAGCCCAAACCACCCCTTAAAGTTGGTCAAACTGGCTGAAATTTTTACAGGAAACTCAGTTTATATCAGAGAATGAATTTGTATTAGGCTGGCATACTCGAGGGCCACATTACAAATTTCAATTTCCGGGGTGTGGGGGGGGGCCAGGTCACCCCTCAGGTGGAAGATGTCAAATATATCATAATATTGCTAATCTGAAGCCCAAATTTAATTTCATTCATATTCTAATAATTAATGAGGATATTTTAGGCGCATTTGGAGCATTACATGTCTGACCTGAAATTATTTCACCAAAATATTGTTCTAAATATAGCCAAATATAGATGTAAATCAGCCCAAACCAGTACCAAATATTGGTCTATAAGTCTAAAATTTGGCCTAAAATTCACTTGCCACCTACTAAATCTGACTGCATAGGTTTTAGGATTACATCTGGTATACCAGTGGTGTCATATGTGTCATATATGATCCAGGAAAGCGAAAATACAGCCTCAGATGGCTGTATCAGGAAATGCTGATATATTCTCAATTAAGGTAGATTCAAGGTTGAAAACCATATTGATTCATACAGGAGTCACCCCTGAAACGAATTTTAGTAGTGTGTTCCATCAGAAATACATATGTAGCCCAAAGTGCAGGTTCAGGGAGTGTAGTTGGCGAGGGATAGGTAAAATGCCAGATCAGCCCAAACCACCCCTTAAAGTTGGTCAAACTGGCTGAAATTTTTACAGGAAACTCAGTTTATATCAGAGAATGAATTTGTATTAGGCTGGCATACTCGAGGGCCACATTACAAATTTCAATTTCCGGGGTGTGGGGGGGCCCCAGGTCACCCCTCAGGTGGAAGATGTCAAATATATCATAATATTGCTAATCTGAAGCCCAAATTTAATTTCATTCATATTCTAATAATTAATGAGGATATTTTAGGCGCATTTGGAGCATTACATGTCTGACCTGAAATTATTTCACCAAAATATTGTTCTAAATATAGCCAAATATAGATGTAAATCAGCCCAAACCAGTACCAAATATTGGTCTATAAGTCTAAAATTTGGCCTAAAATTCACTTGCCACCTACTAAATCTGACTGCATAGGTTTTAGGATTACATCTGGTATACCAGTGGTGTCATATGTGTCATATATGATCCAGGAAAGCGAAAATACAGCCTCAGATGGCTGTATCAGGAAATGCTGATATATTCTCAATTAAGGTAGATTCAAGGTTGAAAACCATATTGATTCATACAGGAGTCACCCCTGAAACGAATTTTAGTAGTGTGTTCCATCAGAAATACATATGTAGCCCAAAGTGCAGGTTCAGGGAGTGTAGTTGGCGAGGGATAGGTAAAATGCCAGATCAGCCCAAACCACCCCTTAAAGTTGGTCAAACTGGCTGAAATTTTTACAGGAAACTCAGTTTATATCAGAGAATGAATTTGTATTAGGCTGGCATACTCGAGGGCCACATTACAAATTTCAATTTCCGGGGTGTGGGGGGCCCCAGGTCACCCCTCAGGTGGAAGATGTCAAATATATCATAATATTGCTAATCTGAAGCCCAAATTTAATTTCATTCATATTCTAATAATTAATGAGGATATTTTAGGCGCATTTGGAGCATTACATGTCTGACCTGAAATTATTTCACCAAAATATTGTTCTAAATATAGCCAAATATAGATGTAAATCAGCCCAAACCAGTACCAAATATTGGTCTATAAGTCTAAAATTTGGCCTAAAATTCACTTGCCACCTACTAAATCTGACTGCATAGGTTTTAGGATTACATCTGGTATACCAGTGGTGTCATATGTGTCATATATGATCCAGGAAAGCGAAAATACAGCCTCAGATGGCTGTATCAGGAAATGCTGATATATTCTCAATTAAGGTAGATTCAAGGTTGAAAACCATATTGATTCATACAGGAGTCACCCCTGAAACGAATTTTAGTAGTGTGTTCCATCAGAAATACATATGTAGCCCAAAGTGCAGGTTCAGGGAGTGTAGTTGGCGAGGGATAGGTAAAATGCCAGATCAGCCCAAACCACCCCTTAAAGTTGGTCAAACTGGCTGAAATTTTTACAGGAAACTCAGTTTATATCAGAGAATGAATTTGTATTAGGCTGGCATACTCGAGGGCCACATTACAAATTTCAATTTCCGGGGTGTGGGGGGGGCCCCAGGTCACCCCTCAGGTGGAAGATGTCAAATATATCATAATATTGCTAATCTGAAGCCCAAATTTAATTTCATTCATATTCTAATAATTAATGAGGATATTTTAGGCGCATTTGGAGCATTACATGTCTGACCTGAAATTATTTCACCAAAATATTGTTCTAAATATAGCCAAATATAGATGTAAATCAGCCCAAACCAGTACCAAATATTGGTCTATAAGTCTAAAATTTGGCCTAAAATTCACTTGCCACCTACTAAATCTGACTGCATAGGTTTTAGGATTACATCTGGTATACCAGTGGTGTCATATGTGTCATATATGATCCAGGAAAGCGAAAATACAGCCTCAGATGGCTGTATCAGGAAATGCTGATATATTCTCAATTAAGGTAGATTCAAGGTTGAAAACCATATTGATTCATACAGGAGTCACCCCTGAAACGAATTTTAGTAGTGTGTTCCATCAGAAATACATATGTAGCCCAAAGTGCAGGTTCAGGGAGTGTAGTTGGCGAGGGATAGGTAAAATGCCAGATCAGCCCAAACCACCCCTTAAAGTTGGTCAAACTGGCTGAAATTTTTACAGGAAACTCAGTTTATATCAGAGAATGAATTTGTATTAGGCTGGCATACTCGAGGGCCACATTACAAATTTCAATTTCCGGGGTGTGGGGGGGGGGGGGGGGGGCAGGTCACCCCTCAGGTGGAAGATGTCAAATATATCATAATATTGCTAATCTGAAGCCCAAATTTAATTTCATTCATATTCTAATAATTAATGAGGATATTTTAGGCGCATTTGGATCATTACATGTCTGACCTGAAATTATTTCACCAAAATATTGTTCTAAATATAGCCAAATATAGATGTAAATCAGCCCAAACCAGTACCAAATATTGGTCTATAAGTCTAAAATTTGGCCTAAAATTCACTTGCCACCTACTAAATCTGACTGCATAGGTTTTAGGATTACATCTGGTATACCAGTGGTGTCATATGTGTCATATATGATCCAGGAAAGCGAAAATACAGCCTCAGATGGCTGTATCAGGAAATGCTGATATATTCTCAATTAAGGTAGATTCAAGGTTGAAAACCATATTGATTCATACAGGAGTCACCCCTGAAACGAATTTTAGTAGTGTGTTCCATCAGAAATACATATGTAGCCCAAAGTGCAGGTTCAGGGAGTGTAGTTGGCGAGGGATAGGTAAAATGCCAGATCAGCCCAAACCACCCCTTAAAGTTGGTCAAACTGGCTGAAATTTTTACAGGAAACTCAGTTTATATCAGAGAATGAATTTGTATTAGGCTGGCATACTCGAGGGCCACATTACAAATTTCAATTTCCGGGGTGTGGGGGGCCCCAGGTCACCCCTCAGGTGGAAGATGTCAAATATATCATAATATTGCTAATCTGAAGCCCAAATTTAATTTCATTCATATTCTAATAATTAATGAGGATATTTTAGGCGCATTTGGAGCATTACATGTCTGACCTGAAATTATTTCACCAAAATATTGTTCTAAATATAGCCAAATATAGATGTAAATCAGCCCAAACCAGTACCAAATATTGGTCTATAAGTCTAAAATTTGGCCTAAAATTCACTTGCCACCTACTAAATCTGACTGCATAGGTTTTAGGATTACATCTGGTATACCAGTGGTGTCATATGTGTCATATATGATCCAGGAAAGCGAAAATACAGCCTCAGATGGCTGTATCAGGAAATGCTGATATATTCTCAATTAAGGTAGATTCAAGGTTGAAAACCATATTGATTCATACAGGAGTCACCCCTGAAACGAATTTTAGTAGTGTGTTCCATCAGAAATACATATGTAGCCCAAAGTGCAGGTTCAGGGAGTGTAGTTGGCGAGGGATAGGTAAAATGCCAGATCAGCCCAAACCACCCCTTAAAGTTGGTCAAACTGGCTGAAATTTTTACAGGAAACTCAGTTTATATCAGAGAATGAATTTGTATTAGGCTGGCATACTCGAGGGCCACATTACAAATTTCAATTTCCGGGGTGTGGGGGGGCCCCAGGTCACCCCTCAGGTGGAAGATGTCAAATATATCATAATATTGCTAATCTGAAGCCCAAATTTAATTTCATTCATATTCTAATAATTAATGAGGATATTTTAGGCGCATTTGGAGCATTACATGTCTGACCTGAAATTATTTCACCAAAATATTGTTCTAAATATAGCCAAATATAGATGTAAATCAGCCCAAACCAGTACCAAATATTGGTCTATAAGTCTAAAATTTGGCCTAAAATTCACTTGCCACCTACTAAATCTGACTGCATAGGTTTTAGGATTACATCTGGTATACCAGTGGTGTCATATGTGTCATATATGATCCAGGAAAGCGAAAATACAGCCTCAGATGGCTGTATCAGGAAATGCTGATATATTCTCAATTAAGGTAGATTCAAGGTTGAAAACCATATTGATTCATACAGGAGTCACCCCTGAAACGAATTTTAGTAGTGTGTTCCATCAGAAATACATATGTAGCCCAAAGTGCAGGTTCAGGGAGTGTAGTTGGCGAGGGATAGGTAAAATGCCAGATCAGCCCAAACCACCCCTTAAAGTTGGTCAAACTGGCTGAAATTTTTACAGGAAACTCAGTTTATATCAGAGAATGAATTTGTATTAGGCTGGCATACTCGAGGGCCACATTACAAATTTCAATTTCCGGGGTGTGGGGGGGCCCCAGGTCACCCCTCAGGTGGAAGATGTCAAATATATCATAATATTGCTAATCTGAAGCCCAAATTTAATTTCATTCATATTCTAATAATTAATGAGGATATTTTAGGCGCATTTGGAGCATTACATGTCTGACCTGAAATTATTTCACCAAAATATTGTTCTAAATATAGCCAAATATAGATGTAAATCAGCCCAAACCAGTACCAAATATTGGTCTATAAGTCTAAAATTTGGCCTAAAATTCACTTGCCACCTACTAAATCTGACTGCATAGGTTTTAGGATTACATCTGGTATACCAGTGGTGTCATATGTGTCATATATGATCCAGGAAAGCGAAAATACAGCCTCAGATGGCTGTATCAGGAAATGCTGATATATTCTCAATTAAGGTAGATTCAAGGTTGAAAACCATATTGATTCATACAGGAGTCACCCCTGAAACGAATTTTAGTAGTGTGTTCCATCAGAAATACATATGTAGCCCAAAGTGCAGGTTCAGGGAGTGTAGTTGGCGAGGGATAGGTAAAATGCCAGATCAGCCCAAACCACCCCTTAAAGTTGGTCAAACTGGCTGAAATTTTTACAGGAAACTCAGTTTATATCAGAGAATGAATTTGTATTAGGCTGGCATACTCGAGGGCCACATTACAAATTTCAATTTCCGGGGTGTGGGGGGGCCCCAGGTCACCCCTCAGGTGGAAGATGTCAAATATATCATAATATTGCTAATCTGAAGCCCAAATTTAATTTCATTCATATTCTAATAATTAATGAGGATATTTTAGGCGCATTTGGAGCATTACATGTCTGACCTGAAATTATTTCACCAAAATATTGTTCTAAATATAGCCAAATATAGATGTAAATCAGCCCAAACCAGTACCAAATATTGGTCTATAAGTCTAAAATTTGGCCTAAAATTCACTTGCCACCTACTAAATCTGACTGCATAGGTTTTAGGATTACATCTGGTATACCAGTGGTGTCATATGTGTCATATATGATCCAGGAAAGCGAAAATACAGCCTCAGATGGCTGTATCAGGAAATGCTGATATATTCTCAATTAAGGTAGATTCAAGGTTGAAAACCATATTGATTCATACAGGAGTCACCCCTGAAACGAATTTTAGTAGTGTGTTCCATCAGAAATACATATGTAGCCCAAAGTGCAGGTTCAGGGAGTGTAGTTGGCGAGGGATAGGTAAAATGCCAGATCAGCCCAAACCACCCCTTAAAGTTGGTCAAACTGGCTGAAATTTTTACAGGAAACTCAGTTTATATCAGAGAATGAATTTGTATTAGGCTGGCATACTCGAGGGCCACATTACAAATTTCAATTTCCGGGGTGTGGGGGGGCCCCAGGTCACCCCTCAGGTGGAAGATGTCAAATATATCATAATATTGCTAATCTGAAGCCCAAATTTAATTTCATTCATATTCTAATAATTAATGAGGATATTTTAGGCGCATTTGGAGCATTACATGTCTGACCTGAAATTATTTCACCAAAATATTGTTCTAAATATAGCCAAATATAGATGTAAATCAGCCCAAACCAGTACCAAATATTGGTCTATAAGTCTAAAATTTGGCCTAAAATTCACTTGCCACCTACTAAATCTGACTGCATAGGTTTTAGGATTACATCTGGTATACCAGTGGTGTCATATGTGTCATATATGATCCAGGAAAGCGAAAATACAGCCTCAGATGGCTGTATCAGGAAATGCTGATATATTCTCAATTAAGGTAGATTCAAGGTTGAAAACCATATTGATTCATACAGGAGTCACCCCTGAAACGAATTTTAGTAGTGTGTTCCATCAGAAATACATATGTAGCCCAAAGTGCAGGTTCAGGGAGTGTAGTTGGCGAGGGATAAGTAAAATGCCAGATCAGCCCAAACCACCCCTTAAAGTTGGTCAAACTGGCTGAAATTTTTACAGGAAACTCAGTTTATATCAGAGAATGAATTTGTATTAGGCTGGCATACTCGAGGGCCACATTACAAATTTCAATTTCCGGGGTGTGGGGGGGGCCCCAGGTCACCCCTCAGGTGGAAGATGTCAAATATATCATAATATTGCTAATCTGAAGCCCAAATTTAATTTCATTCATATTCTAATAATTAATGAGGATATTTTAGGCGCATTTGGAGCATTACATGTCTGACCTGAAATTATTTCACCAAAATATTGTTCTAAATATAGCCAAATATAGATGTAAATCAGCCCAAACCAGTACCAAATATTGGTCTATAAGTCTAAAATTTGGCCTAAAATTCACTTGCCACCTACTAAATCTGACTGCATAGGTTTTAGGATTACATCTGGTATACCAGTGGTGTCATATGTGTCATATATGATCCAGGAAAGCGAAAATACAGCCTCAGATGGCTGTATCAGGAAATGCTGATATATTCTCAATTAAGGTAGATTCAAGGTTGAAAACCATATTGATTCATACAGGAGTCACCCCTGAAACGAATTTTAGTAGTGTGTTCCATCAGAAATACATATGTAGCCCAAAGTGCAGGTTCAGGGAGTGTAGTTGGCGAGGGATAGGTAAAATGCCAGATCAGCCCAAACCACCCCTTAAAGTTGGTCAAACTGGCTGAAATTTTTACAGGAAACTCAGTTTATATCAGAGAATGAATTTGTATTAGGCTGGCATACTCGAGGGCCACATTACAAATTTCAATTTCCGGGGTGTGGGGGGGCCCCAGGTCACCCCTCAGGTGGAAGATGTCAAATATATCATAATATTGCTAATCTGAAGCCCAAATTTAATTTCATTCATATTCTAATAATTAATGAGGATATTTTAGGCGCATTTGGAGCATTACATGTCTGACCTGAAATTATTTCACCAAAATATTGTTCTAAATATAGCCAAATATAGATGTAAATCAGCCCAAACCAGTACCAAATATTGGTCTATAAGTCTAAAATTTGGCCTAAAATTCACTTGCCACCTACTAAATCTGACTGCATAGGTTTTAGGATTACATCTGGTATACCAGTGGTGTCATATGTGTCATATATGATCCAGGAAAGCGAAAATACAGCCTCAGATGGCTGTATCAGGAAATGCTGATATATTCTCAATTAAGGTAGATTCAAGGTTGAAAACCATATTGATTCATACAGGAGTCACCCCTGAAACGAATTTTAGTAGTGTGTTCCATCAGAAATACATATGTAGCCCAAAGTGCAGGTTCAGGGAGTGTAGTTGGCGAGGGATAGGTAAAATGCCAGATCAGCCCAAACCACCCCTTAAAGTTGGTCAAACTGGCTGAAATTTTTACAGGAAACTCAGTTTATATCAGAGAATGAATTTGTATTAGGCTGGCATACTCGAGGGCCACATTACAAATTTCAATTTCCGGGGTGTGGGGGGGCCCCAGGTCACCCCTCAGGTGGAAGATGTCAAATATATCATAATATTGCTAATCTGAAGCCCAAATTTAATTTCATTCATATTCTAATAATTAATGAGGATATTTTAGGCGCATTTGGAGCATTACATGTCTGACCTGAAATTATTTCACCAAAATATTGTTCTAAATATAGCCAAATATAGATGTAAATCAGCCCAAACCAGTACCAAATATTGGTCTATAAGTCTAAAATTTGGCCTAAAATTCACTTGCCACCTACTAAATCTGACTGCATAGGTTTTAGGATTACATCTGGTATACCAGTGGTGTCATATGTGTCATATATGATCCAGGAAAGCGAAAATACAGCCTCAGATGGCTGTATCAGGAAATGCTGATATATTCTCAATTAAGGTAGATTCAAGGTTGAAAACCATATTGATTCATACAGGAGTCACCCCTGAAACGAATTTTAGTAGTGTGTTCCATCAGAAATACATATGTAGCCCAAAGTGCAGGTTCAGGGAGTGTAGTTGGCGAGGGATAGGTAAAATGCCAGATCAGCCCAAACCACCCCTTAAAGTTGGTCAAACTGGCTGAAATTTTTACAGGAAACTCAGTTTATATCAGAGAATGAATTTGTATTAGGCTGGCATACTCGAGGGCCACATTACAAATTTCAATTTCCGGGGTGTGGGGGGGCCCCAGGTCACCCCTCAGGTGGAAGATGTCAAATATATCATAATATTGCTAATCTGAAGCCCAAATTTAATTTCATTCATATTCTAATAATTAATGAGGATATTTTAGGCGCATTTGGAGCATTACATGTCTGACCTGAAATTATTTCACCAAAATATTGTTCTAAATATAGCCAAATATAGATGTAAATCAGCCCAAACCAGTACCAAATATTGGTCTATAAGTCTAAAATTTGGCCTAAAATTCACTTGCCACCTACTAAATCTGACTGCATAGGTTTTAGGATTACATCTGGTATACCAGTGGTGTCATATGTGTCATATATGATCCAGGAAAGCGAAAATACAGCCTCAGATGGCTGTATCAGGAAATGCTGATATATTCTCAATTAAGGTAGATTCAAGGTTGAAAACCATATTGATTCATACAGGAGTCACCCCTGAAACGAATTTTAGTAGTGTGTTCCATCAGAAATACATATGTAGCCCAAAGTGCAGGTTCAGGGAGTGTAGTTGGCGAGGGATAGGTAAAATGCCAGATCAGCCCAAACCACCCCTTAAAGTTGGTCAAACTGGCTGAAATTTTTACAGGAAACTCAGTTTATATCAGAGAATGAATTTGTATTAGGCTGGCATACTCGAGGGCCACATTACAAATTTCAATTTCCGGGGTGTGGGGGGGGCCCCAGGTCACCCCTCAGGTGGAAGATGTCAAATATATCATAATATTGCTAATCTGAAGCCCAAATTTAATTTCATTCATATTCTAATAATTAATGAGGATATTTTAGGCGCATTTGGAGCATTACATGTCTGACCTGAAATTATTTCACCAAAATATTGTTCTAAATATAGCCAAATATAGATGTAAATCAGCCCAAACCAGTACCAAATATTGGTCTATAAGTCTAAAATTTGGCCTAAAATTCACTTGCCACCTACTAAATCTGACTGCATAGGTTTTAGGATTACATCTGGTATACCAGTGGTGTCATATGTGTCATATATGATCCAGGAAAGCGAAAATACAGCCTCAGATGGCTGTATCAGGAAATGCTGATATATTCTCAATTAAGGTAGATTCAAGGTTGAAAACCATATTGATTCATACAGGAGTCACCCCTGAAACGAATTTTAGTAGTGTGTTCCATCAGAAATACATATGTAGCCCAAAGTGCAGGTTCAGGGAGTGTAGTTGGCGAGGGATAGGTAAAATGCCAGATCAGCCCAAACCACCCCTTAAAGTTGGTCAAACTGGCTGAAATTTTTACAGGAAACTCAGTTTATATCAGAGAATGAATTTGTATTAGGCTGGCATACTCGAGGGCCACATTACAAATTTCAATTTCCGGGGTGTGGGGGGGCCCCAGGTCACCCCTCAGGTGGAAGATGTCAAATATATCATAATATTGCTAATCTGAAGCCCAAATTTAATTTCATTCATATTCTAATAATTAATGAGGATATTTTAGGCGCATTTGGAGCATTACATGTCTGACCTGAAATTATTTCACCAAAATATTGTTCTAAATATAGCCAAATATAGATGTAAATCAGCCCAAACCAGTACCAAATATTGGTCTATAAGTCTAAAATTTGGCCTAAAATTCACTTGCCACCTACTAAATCTGACTGCATAGGTTTTAGGATTACATCTGGTATACCAGTGGTGTCATATGTGTCATATATGATCCAGGAAAGCGAAAATACAGCCTCAGATGGCTGTATCAGGAAATGCTGATATATTCTCAATTAAGGTAGATTCAAGGTTGAAAACCATATTGATTCATACAGGAGTCACCCCTGAAACGAATTTTAGTAGTGTGTTCCATCAGAAATACATATGTAGCCCAAAGTGCAGGTTCAGGGAGTGTAGTTGGCGAGGGATAGGTAAAATGCCAGATCAGCCCAAACCACCCCTTAAAGTTGGTCAAACTGGCTGAAATTTTTACAGGAAACTCAGTTTATATCAGAGAATGAATTTGTATTAGGCTGGCATACTCGAGGGCCACATTACAAATTTCAATTTCCGGGGTGTGGGGGGGCCCCAGGTCACCCCTCAGGTGGAAGATGTCAAATATATCATAATATTGCTAATCTGAAGCCCAAATTTAATTTCATTCATATTCTAATAATTAATGAGGATATTTTAGGCGCATTTGGAGCATTACATGTCTGACCTGAAATTATTTCACCAAAATATTGTTCTAAATATAGCCAAATATAGATGTAAATCAGCCCAAACCAGTACCAAATATTGGTCTATAAGTCTAAAATTTGGCCTAAAATTCACTTGCCACCTACTAAATCTGACTGCATAGGTTTTAGGATTACATCTGGTATACCAGTGGTGTCATATGTGTCATATATGATCCAGGAAAGCGAAAATACAGCCTCAGATGGCTGTATCAGGAAATGCTGATATATTCTCAATTAAGGTAGATTCAAGGTTGAAAACCATATTGATTCATACAGGAGTCACCCCTGAAACGAATTTTAGTAGTGTGTTCCATCAGAAATACATATGTAGCCCAAAGTGCAGGTTCAGGGAGTGTAGTTGGCGAGGGATAGGTAAAATGCCAGATCAGCCCAAACCACCCCTTAAAGTTGGTCAAACTGGCTGAAATTTTTACAGGAAACTCAGTTTATATCAGAGAATGAATTTGTATTAGGCTGGCATACTCGAGGGCCACATTACAAATTTCAATTTCCGGGGTGTGGGGGGGCCCCAGGTCACCCCTCAGGTGGAAGATGTCAAATATATCATAATATTGCTAATCTGAAGCCCAAATTTAATTTCATTCATATTCTAATAATTAATGAGGATATTTTAGGCGCATTTGGAGCATTACATGTCTGACCTGAAATTATTTCACCAAAATATTGTTCTAAATATAGCCAAATATAGATGTAAATCAGCCCAAACCAGTACCAAATATTGGTCTATAAGTCTAAAATTTGGCCTAAAATTCACTTGCCACCTACTAAATCTGACTGCATAGGTTTTAGGATTACATCTGGTATACCAGTGGTGTCATATGTGTCATATATGATCCAGGAAAGCGAAAATACAGCCTCAGATGGCTGTATCAGGAAATGCTGATATATTCTCAATTAAGGTAGATTCAAGGTTGAAAACCATATTGATTCATACAGGAGTCACCCCTGAAACGAATTTTAGTAGTGTGTTCCATCAGAAATACATATGTAGCCCAAAGTGCAGGTTCAGGGAGTGTAGTTGGCGAGGGATAGGTAAAATGCCAGATCAGCCCAAACCACCCCTTAAAGTTGGTCAAACTGGCTGAAATTTTTACAGGAAACTCAGTTTATATCAGAGAATGAATTTGTATTAGGCTGGCATACTCGAGGGCCACATTACAAATTTCAATTTCCGGGGTGTGGGGGGGCCCCAGGTCACCCCTCAGGTGGAAGATGTCAAATATATCATAATATTGCTAATCTGAAGCCCAAATTTAATTTCATTCATATTCTAATAATTAATGAGGATATTTTAGGCGCATTTGGAGCATTACATGTCTGACCTGAAATTATTTCACCAAAATATTGTTCTAAATATAGCCAAATATAGATGTAAATCAGCCCAAACCAGTACCAAATATTGGTCTATAAGTCTAAAATTTGGCCTAAAATTCACTTGCCACCTACTAAATCTGACTGCATAGGTTTTAGGATTACATCTGGTTTACCAGTGGTGTCATATGTGTCATATATGATCCAGGAAAGCGAAAATACAGCCTCAGATGGCTGTATCAGGAAATGCTGATATATTCTCAATTAAGGTAGATTCAAGGTTGAAAACCATATTGATTCATACAGGAGTCACCCCTGAAACGAATTTTAGTAGTGTGTTCCATCAGAAATACATATGTAGCCCAAAGTGCAGGTTCAGGGAGTGTAGTTGGCGAGGGATAGGTAAAATGCCAGATCAGCCCAAACCACCCCTTAAAGTTGGTCAAACTGGCTGAAATTTTTACAGGAAACTCAGTTTATATCAGAGAATGAATTTGTATTAGGCTGGCATACTCGAGGGCCACATTACAAATTTCAATTTCCGGGGTGTGGGGGGGCCCCAGGTCACCCCTCAGGTGGAAGATGTCAAATATATCATAATATTGCTAATCTGAAGCCCAAATTTAATTTCATTCATATTCTAATAATTAATGAGGATATTTTAGGCGCATTTGGAGCATTACATGTCTGACCTGAAATTATTTCACCAAAATATTGTTCTAAATATAGCCAAATATAGATGTAAATCAGCCCAAACCAGTACCAAATATTGGTCTATAAGTCTAAAATTTGGCCTAAAATTCACTTGCCACCTACTAAATCTGACTGCATAGGTTTTAGGATTACATCTGGTATACCAGTGGTGTCATATGTGTCATATATGATCCAGGAAAGCGAAAATACAGCCTCAGATGGCTGTATCAGGAAATGCTGATATATTCTCAATTAAGGTAGATTCAAGGTTGAAAACCATATTGATTCATACAGGAGTCACCCCTGAAACGAATTTTAGTAGTGTGTTCCATCAGAAATACATATGTAGCCCAAAGTGCAGGTTCAGGGAGTGTAGTTGGCGAGGGATAGGTAAAATGCCAGATCAGCCCAAACCACCCCTTAAAGTTGGTCAAACTGGCTGAAATTTTTACAGGAAACTCAGTTTATATCAGAGAATGAATTTGTATTAGGCTGGCATACTCGAGGGCCACATTACAAATTTCAATTTCCGGGGTGTGGGGGGGCCCCAGGTCACCCCTCAGGTGGAAGATGTCAAATATATCATAATATTGCTAATCTGAAGCCCAAATTTAATTTCATTCATATTCTAATAATTAATGAGGATATTTTAGGCGCATTTGGAGCATTACATGTCTGACCTGAAATTATTTCACCAAAATATTGTTCTAAATATAGCCAAATATAGATGTAAATCAGCCCAAACCAGTACCAAATATTGGTCTATAAGTCTAAAATTTGGCCTAAAATTCACTTGCCACCTACTAAATCTGACTGCATAGGTTTTAGGATTACATCTGGTATACCAGTGGTGTCATATGTGTCATATATGATCCAGGAAAGCGAAAATACAGCCTCAGATGGCTGTATCAGGAAATGCTGATATATTCTCAATTAAGGTAGATTCAAGGTTGAAAACCATATTGATTCATACAGGAGTCACCCCTGAAACGAATTTTAGTAGTGTGTTCCATCAGAAATACATATGTAGCCCAAAGTGCAGGTTCAGGGAGTGTAGTTGGCGAGGGATAGGTAAAATGCCAGATCAGCCCAAACCACCCCTTAAAGTTGGTCAAACTGGCTGAAATTTTTACAGGAAACTCAGTTTATATCAGAGAATGAATTTGTATTAGGCTGGCATACTCGAGGGCCACATTACAAATTTCAATTTCCGGGGTGTGGGGGGGCCCCAGGTCACCCCTCAGGTGGAAGATGTCAAATATATCATAATATTGCTAATCTGAAGCCCAAATTTAATTTCATTCATATTCTAATAATTAATGAGGATATTTTAGGCGCATTTGGAGCATTACATGTCTGACCTGAAATTATTTCACCAAAATATTGTTCTAAATATAGCCAAATATAGATGTAAATCAGCCCAAACCAGTACCAAATATTGGTCTATAAGTCTAAAATTTGGCCTAAAATTCACTTGCCACCTACTAAATCTGACTGCATAGGTTTTAGGATTACATCTGGTATACCAGTGGTGTCATATGTGTCATATATGATCCAGGAAAGCGAAAATACAGCCTCAGATGGCTGTATCAGGAAATGCTGATATATTCTCAATTAAGGTAGATTCAAGGTTGAAAACCATATTGATTCATACAGGAGTCACCCCTGAAACGAATTTTAGTAGTGTGTTCCATCAGAAATACATATGTAGCCCAAAGTGCAGGTTCAGGGAGTGTAGTTGGCGAGGGATAGGTAAAATGCCAGATCAGCCCAAACCACCCCTTAAAGTTGGTCAAACTGGCTGAAATTTTTACAGGAAACTCAGTTTATATCAGAGAATGAATTTGTATTAGGCTGGCATACTCGAGGGCCACATTACAAATTTCAATTTCCGGGGTGTGGGGGGGCCCCAGGTCACCCCTCAGGTGGAAGATGTCAAATATATCATAATATTGCTAATCTGAAGCCCAAATTTAATTTCATTCATATTCTAATAATTAATGAGGATATTTTAGGCGCATTTGGAGCATTACATGTCTGACCTGAAATTATTTCACCAAAATATTGTTCTAAATATAGCCAAATATAGATGTAAATCAGCCCAAACCAGTACCAAATATTGGTCTATAAGTCTAAAATTTGGCCTAAAATTCACTTGCCACCTACTAAATCTGACTGCATAGGTTTTAGGATTACATCTGGTATACCAGTGGTGTCATATGTGTCATATATGATCCAGGAAAGCGAAAATACAGCCTCAGATGGCTGTATCAGGAAATGCTGATATATTCTCAATTAAGGTAGATTCAAGGTTGAAAACCACATTGATTCATACAGGAGTCACCCCTGAAACGAATTTTAGTAGTGTGTTCCATCAGAAATACATATGTAGCCCAAAGTGCAGGTTCAGGGAGTGTAGTTGGCGAGGGATAGGTAAAATGCCAGATCAGCCCAAACCACCCCTTAAAGTTGGTCAAACTGGCTGAAACTTTTACAGGAAACTCAGTTTATATCAGAGAATGAATTTGTATTAGGCTGGCATACTCGAGGGCCACATTACAAATTTCAATTTCCGGGGTGTGGGGGGGCCCCAGGTCACCCCTCAGGTGGAAGATGTCAAATATATCATAATATTGCTAATCTGAAGCCCAAATTTAATTTAATTCATATTCTAATAATTAATGAGGATATTTTAGGCGCATTTGGAGCATTACATGTCTGACCTGAAATTATTTCACCAAAATGTTGTTCTAAATATAGCCAAATATAGATGTAAATCAGCCCAAACCAGTACCAAATATTGGTCTATAAGTCTAAAATTTGGCCTAAAATTCACTTGCCACCTACTAAATCTGACTGCATAGGTTTTAGGATTACATCTGGTATACCAGTGGTGTCATATGTGTCATATATGATCCAGGAAAGCGAAAATACAGCCTCAGATGGCTGTATCAGGAAATGCTGATATATTCTCAATTAAGGTAGATTCAAGGTTGAAAACCATATTGATTCATACAGGAGTCACCCCTGAAACGAATTTTAGTAGTGTGTTCCATCAGAAATACATATGTAGCCCAAAGTGCAGGTTCAGGGAGTGTAGTTGGCGAGGGATAGGTAAAATGCCAGATCAGCCCAAACCACCCCTTAAAGTTGGTCAAACTGGCTGAAATTTTTACAGGAAACTCAGTTTATATCAGAGAATGAATTTGTATTAGGCTGGCATACTCGAGGGCCACATTACAAATTTCAATTTCCGGGGTGTGGGGGGGCCCCAGGTCACCCCTCAGGTGGAAGATGTCAAATATATCATAATATTGCTAATCTGAAGCCCAAATTTAATTTCATTCATATTCTAATAATTAATGAGGATATTTTAGGCGCATTTGGAGCATTACATGTCTGACCTGAAATTATTTCACCAAAATATTGTTCTAAATATAGCCAAATATAGATGTAAATCAGCCCAAACCAGTACCAAATATTGGTCTATAAGTCTAAAATTTGGCCTAAAATTCACTTGCCACCTACTAAATCTGACTGCATAGGTTTTAGGATTACATCTGGTATACCAGTGGTGTCATATGTGTCATATATGATCCAGGAAAGCGAAAATACAGCCTCAGATGGCTGTATCAGGAAATGCTGATATATTCTCAATTAAGGTAGATTCAAGGTTGAAAACCATATTGATTCATACAGGAGTCACCCCTGAAACGAATTTTAGTAGTGTGTTCCATCAGAAATACATATGTAGCCCAAAGTGCAGGTTCAGGGAGTGTAGTTGGCGAGGGATAGGTAAAATGCCAGATCAGCCCAAACCACCCCTTAAAGTTGGTCAAACTGGCTGAAATTTTTACAGGAAACTCAGTTTATATCAGAGAATGAATTTGTATTAGGCTGGCATACTCGAGGGCCACATTACAAATTTCAATTTCCGGGGTGTGGGGGGGCCCCAGGTCACCCCTCAGGTGGAAGATGTCAAATATATCATAATATTGCTAATCTGAAGCCCAAATTTAATTTCATTCATATTCTAATAATTAATGAGGATATTTTAGGCGCATTTGGAGCATTACATGTCTGACCTGAAATTATTTCACCAAAATATTGTTCTAAATATAGCCAAATATAGATGTAAATCAGCCCAAACCAGTACCAAATATTGGTCTATAAGTCTAAAATTTGGCCTAAAATTCACTTGCCACCTACTAAATCTGACTGCATAGGTTTTAGGATTACATCTGGTATACCAGTGGTGTCATATGTGTCATATATGATCCAGGAAAGCGAAAATACAGCCTCAGATGGCTGTATCAGGAAATGCTGATATATTCTCAATTAAGGTAGATTCAAGGTTGAAAACCATATTGATTCATACAGGAGTCACCCCTGAAACGAATTTTAGTAGTGTGTTCCATCAGAAATACATATGTAGCCCAAAGTGCAGGTTCAGGGAGTGTAGTTGGCGAGGGATAGGTAAAATGCCAGATCAGCCCAAACCACCCCTTAAAGTTGGTCAAACTGGCTGAAATTTTTACAGGAAACTCAGTTTATATCAGAGAATGAATTTGTATTAGGCTGGCATACTCGAGGGCCACATTACAAATTTCAATTTCCGGGGTGTGGGGGGGCCCCAGGTCACCCCTCAGGTGGAAGATGTCAAATATATCATAATATTGCTAATCTGAAGCCCAAATTTAATTTCATTCATATTCTAATAATTAATGAGGATATTTTAGGCGCATTTGGAGCATTACATGTCTGACCTGAAATTATTTCACCAAAATATTGTTCTAAATATAGCCAAATATAGATGTAAATCAGCCCAAACCAGTACCAAATATTGGTCTATAAGTCTAAAATTTGGCCTAAAATTCACTTGCCACCTACTAAATCTGACTGCATAGGTTTTAGGATTACATCTGGTATACCAGTGGTGTCATATGTGTCATATATGATCCAGGAAAGCGAAAATACAGCCTCAGATGGCTGTATCAGGAAATGCTGATATATTCTCAATTAAGGTAGATTCAAGGTTGAAAACCATATTGATTCATACAGGAGTCACCCCTGAAACGAATTTTAGTAGTGTGTTCCATCAGAAATACATATGTAGCCCAAAGTGCAGGTTCAGGGAGTGTAGTTGGCGAGGGATAGGTAAAATGCCAGATCAGCCCAAACCACCCCTTAAAGTTGGTCAAACTGGCTGAAATTTTTACAGGAAACTCAGTTTATATCAGAGAATGAATTTGTATTAGGCTGGCATACTCGAGGGCCACATTACAAATTTCAATTTCCGGGGTGTGGGGGGGCCCCAGGTCACCCCTCAGGTGGAAGATGTCAAATATATCATAATATTGCTAATCTGAAGCCCAAATTTAATTTCATTCATATTCTAATAATTAATGAGGATATTTTAGGCGCATTTGGAGCATTACATGTCTGACCTGAAATTATTTCACCAAAATATTGTTCTAAATATAGCCAAATATAGATGTAAATCAGCCCAAACCAGTACCAAATATTGGTCTATAAGTCTAAAATTTGGCCTAAAATTCACTTGCCACCTACTAAATCTGACTGCATAGGTTTTAGGATTACATCTGGTATACCAGTGGTGTCATATGTGTCATATATGATCCAGGAAAGCGAAAATACAGCCTCAGATGGCTGTATCAGGAAATGCTGATATATTCTCAATTAAGGTAGATTCAAGGTTGAAAACCATATTGATTCATACAGGAGTCACCCCTGAAACGAATTTTAGTAGTGTGTTCCATCAGAAATACATATGTAGCCCAAAGTGCAGGTTCAGGGAGTGTAGTTGGCGAGGGATAGGTAAAATGCCAGATCAGCCCAAACCACCCCTTAAAGTTGGTCAAACTGGCTGAAATTTTTACAGGAAACTCAGTTTATATCAGAGAATGAATTTGTATTAGGCTGGCATACTCGAGGGCCACATTACAAATTTCAATTTCCGGGGTGTGGGGGGGCCCCAGGTCACCCCTCAGGTGGAAGATGTCAAATATATCATAATATTGCTAATCTGAAGCCCAAATTTAATTTCATTCATATTCTAATAATTAATGAGGATATTTTAGGCGCATTTGGAGCATTACATGTCTGACCTGAAATTATTTCACCAAAATATTGTTCTAAATATAGCCAAATATAGATGTAAATCAGCCCAAACCAGTACCAAATATTGGTCTATAAGTCTAAAATTTGGCCTAAAATTCACTTGCCACCTACTAAATCTGACTGCATAGGTTTTAGGATTACATCTGGTATACCAGTGGTGTCATATGTGTCATATATGATCCAGGAAAGCGAAAATACAGCCTCAGATGGCTGTATCAGGAAATGCTGATATATTCTCAATTAAGGTAGATTCAAGGTTGAAAACCATATTGATTCATACAGGAGTCACCCCTGAAACGAATTTTAGTAGTGTGTTCCATCAGAAATACATATGTAGCCCAAAGTGCAGGTTCAGGGAGTGTAGTTGGCGAGGGATAGGTAAAATGCCAGATCAGCCCAAACCACCCCTTAAAGTTGGTCAAACTGGCTGAAATTTTTACAGGAAACTCAGTTTATATCAGAGAATGAATTTGTATTAGGCTGGCATACTCGAGGGCCACATTACAAATTTCAATTTCCGGGGTGTGGGGGGGCCCCAGGTCACCCCTCAGGTGGAAGATGTCAAATATATCATAATATTGCTAATCTGAAGCCCAAATTTAATTTCATTCATATTCTAATAATTAATGAGGATATTTTAGGCGCATTTGGAGCATTACATGTCTGACCTGAAATTATTTCACCAAAATATTGTTCTAAATATAGCCAAATATAGATGTAAATCAGCCCAAACCAGTACCAAATATTGGTCTATAAGTCTAAAATTTGGCCTAAAATTCACTTGCCACCTACTAAATCTGACTGCATAGGTTTTAGGATTACATCTGGTATACCAGTGGTGTCATATGTGTCATATATGATCCAGGAAAGCGAAAATACAGCCTCAGATGGCTGTATCAGGAAATGCTGATATATTCTCAATTAAGGTAGATTCAAGGTTGAAAACCATATTGATTCATACAGGAGTCACCCCTGAAACGAATTTTAGTAGTGTGTTCCATCAGAAATACATATGTAGCCCAAAGTGCAGGTTCAGGGAGTGTAGTTGGCGAGGGATAGGTAAAATGCCAGATCAGCCCAAACCACCCCTTAAAGTTGGTCAAACTGGCTGAAATTTTTACAGGAAACTCAGTTTATATCAGAGAATGAATTTGTATTAGGCTGGCATACTCGAGGGCCACATTACAAATTTCAATTTCCGGGGTGTGGGGGGGCCCCAGGTCACCCCTCAGGTGGAAGATGTCAAATATATCATAATATTGCTAATCTGAAGCCCAAATTTAATTTCATTCATATTCTAATAATTAATGAGGATATTTTAGGCGCATTTGGAGCATTACATGTCTGACCTGAAATTATTTCACCAAAATATTGTTCTAAATATAGCCAAATATAGATGTAAATCAGCCCAAACCAGTACCAAATATTGGTCTATAAGTCTAAAATTTGGCCTAAAATTCACTTGCCACCTACTAAATCTGACTGCATAGGTTTTAGGATTACATCTGGTATACCAGTGGTGTCATATGTGTCATATATGATCCAGGAAAGCGAAAATACAGCCTCAGATGGCTGTATCAGGAAATGCTGATATATTCTCAATTAAGGTAGATTCAAGGTTGAAAACCATATTGATTCATACAGGAGTCACCCCTGAAACGAATTTTAGTAGTGTGTTCCATCAGAAATACATATGTAGCCCAAAGTGCAGGTTCAGGGAGTGTAGTTGGCGAGGGATAGGTAAAATGCCAGATCAGCCCAAACCACCCCTTAAAGTTGGTCAAACTGGCTGAAATTTTTACAGGAAACTCAGTTTATATCAGAGAATGAATTTGTATTAGGCTGGCATACTCGAGGGCCACATTACAAATTTCAATTTCCGGGGTGTGGGGGGGCCCCAGGTCACCCCTCAGGTGGAAGATGTCAAATATATCATAATATTGCTAATCTGAAGCCCAAATTTAATTTCATTCATATTCTAATAATTAATGAGGATATTTTAGGCGCATTTGGAGCATTACATGTCTGACCTGAAATTATTTCACCAAAATATTGTTCTAAATATAGCCAAATATAGATGTAAATCAGCCCAAACCAGTACCAAATATTGGTCTATAAGTCTAAAATTTGGCCTAAAATTCACTTGCCACCTACTAAATCTGACTGCATAGGTTTTAGGATTACATCTGGTATACCAGTGGTGTCATATGTGTCATATATGATCCAGGAAAGCGAAAATACAGCCTCAGATGGCTGTATCAGGAAATGCTGATATATTCTCAATTAAGGTAGATTCAAGGTTGAAAACCACATTGATTCATACAGGAGTCACCCCTGAAACGAATTTTAGTAGTGTGTTCCATCAGAAATACATATGTAGCCCAAAGTGCAGGTTCAGGGAGTGTAGTTGGCGAGGGATAGGTAAAATGCCAGATCAGCCCAAACCACCCCTTAAAGTTGGTCAAACTGGCTGAAACTTTTACAGGAAACTCAGTTTATATCAGAGAATGAATTTGTATTAGGCTGGCATACTCGAGGGCCACATTACAAATTTCAATTTCCGGGGTGTGGGGGGGCCCCAGGTCACCCCTCAGGTGGAAGATGTCAAATATATCATAATATTGCTAATCTGAAGCCCAAATTTAATTTAATTCATATTCTAATAATTAATGAGGATATTTTAGGCGCATTTGGAGCATTACATGTCTGACCTGAAATTATTTCACCAAAATGTTGTTCTAAATATAGCCAAATATAGATGTAAATCAGCCCAAACCAGTACCAAATATTGGTCTATAAGTCTAAAATTTGGCCTAAAATTCACTTGCCACCTACTAAATCTGACTGCATAGGTTTTAGGATTACATCTGGTATACCAGTGGTGTCATATGTGTCATATATGATCCAGGAAAGCGAAAATACAGCCTCAGATGGCTGTATCAGGAAATGCTGATATATTCTCAATTAAGGTAGATTCAAGGTTGAAAACCATATTGATTCATACAGGAGTCACCCCTGAAACGAATTTTAGTAGTGTGTTCCATCAGAAATACATATGTAGCCCAAAGTGCAGGTTCAGGGAGTGTAGTTGGCGAGGGATAGGTAAAATGCCAGATCAGCCCAAACCACCCCTTAAAGTTGGTCAAACTGGCTGAAATTTTTACAGGAAACTCAGTTTATATCAGAGAATGAATTTGTATTAGGCTGGCATACTCGAGGGCCACATTACAAATTTCAATTTCCGGGGTGTGGGGGGGCCCCAGGTCACCCCTCAGGTGGAAGATGTCAAATATATCATAATATTGCTAATCTGAAGCCCAAATTTAATTTCATTCATATTCTAATAATTAATGAGGATATTTTAGGCGCATTTGGAGCATTACATGTCTGACCTGAAATTATTTCACCAAAATATTGTTCTAAATATAGCCAAATATAGATGTAAATCAGCCCAAACCAGTACCAAATATTGGTCTATAAGTCTAAAATTTGGCCTAAAATTCACTTGCCACCTACTAAATCTGACTGCATAGGTTTTAGGATTACATCTGGTATACCAGTGGTGTCATATGTGTCATATATGATCCAGGAAAGCGAAAATACAGCCTCAGATGGCTGTATCAGGAAATGCTGATATATTCTCAATTAAGGTAGATTCAAGGTTGAAAACCATATTGATTCATACAGGAGTCACCCCTGAAACGAATTTTAGTAGTGTGTTCCATCAGAAATACATATGTAGCCCAAAGTGCAGGTTCAGGGAGTGTAGTTGGCGAGGGATAGGTAAAATGCCAGATCAGCCCAAACCACCCCTTAAAGTTGGTCAAACTGGCTGAAATTTTTACAGGAAACTCAGTTTATATCAGAGAATGAATTTGTATTAGGCTGGCATACTCGAGGGCCACATTACAAATTTCAATTTCCGGGGTGTGGGGGGGCCCCAGGTCACCCCTCAGGTGGAAGATGTCAAATATATCATAATATTGCTAATCTGAAGCCCAAATTTAATTTCATTCATATTCTAATAATTAATGAGGATATTTTAGGCGCATTTGGAGCATTACATGTCTGACCTGAAATTATTTCACCAAAATATTGTTCTAAATATAGCCAAATATAGATGTAAATCAGCCCAAACCAGTACCAAATATTGGTCTATAAGTCTAAAATTTGGCCTAAAATTCACTTGCCACCTACTAAATCTGACTGCATAGGTTTTAGGATTACATCTGGTATACCAGTGGTGTCATATGTGTCATATATGATCCAGGAAAGCGAAAATACAGCCTCAGATGGCTGTATCAGGAAATGCTGATATATTCTCAATTAAGGTAGATTCAAGGTTGAAAACCATATTGATTCATACAGGAGTCACCCCTGAAACGAATTTTAGTAGTGTGTTCCATCAGAAATACATATGTAGCCCAAAGTGCAGGTTCAGGGAGTGTAGTTGGCGAGGGATAGGTAAAATGCCAGATCAGCCCAAACCACCCCTTAAAGTTGGTCAAACTGGCTGAAATTTTTACAGGAAACTCAGTTTATATCAGAGAATGAATTTGTATTAGGCTGGCATACTCGAGGGCCACATTACAAATTTCAATTTCCGGGGTGTGGGGGGGCCCCAGGTCACCCCTCAGGTGGAAGATGTCAAATATATCATAATATTGCTAATCTGAAGCCCAAATTTAATTTCATTCATATTCTAATAATTAATGAGGATATTTTAGGCGCATTTGGAGCATTACATGTCTGACCTGAAATTATTTCACCAAAATATTGTTCTAAATATAGCCAAATATAGATGTAAATCAGCCCAAACCAGTACCAAATATTGGTCTATAAGTCTAAAATTTGGCCTAAAATTCACTTGCCACCTACTAAATCTGACTGCATAGGTTTTAGGATTACATCTGGTATACCAGTGGTGTCATATGTGTCATATATGATCCAGGAAAGCGAAAATACAGCCTCAGATGGCTGTATCAGGAAATGCTGATATATTCTCAATTAAGGTAGATTCAAGGTTGAAAACCATATTGATTCATACAGGAGTCACCCCTGAAACGAATTTTAGTAGTGTGTTCCATCAGAAATACATATGTAGCCCAAAGTGCAGGTTCAGGGAGTGTAGTTGGCGAGGGATAGGTAAAATGCCAGATCAGCCCAAACCACCCCTTAAAGTTGGTCAAACTGGCTGAAATTTTTACAGGAAACTCAGTTTATATCAGAGAATGAATTTGTATTAGGCTGGCATACTCGAGGGCCACATTACAAATTTCAATTTCCGGGGTGTGGGGGGGCCCCAGGTCACCCCTCAGGTGGAAGATGTCAAATATATCATAATATTGCTAATCTGAAGCCCAAATTTAATTTCATTCATATTCTAATAATTAATGAGGATATTTTAGGCGCATTTGGAGCATTACATGTCTGACCTGAAATTATTTCACCAAAATATTGTTCTAAATATAGCCAAATATAGATGTAAATCAGCCCAAACCAGTACCAAATATTGGTCTATAAGTCTAAAATTTGGCCTAAAATTCACTTGCCACCTACTAAATCTGACTGCATAGGTTTTAGGATTACATCTGGTATACCAGTGGTGTCATATGTGTCATATATGATCCAGGAAAGCGAAAATACAGCCTCAGATGGCTGTATCAGGAAATGCTGATATATTCTCAATTAAGGTAGATTCAAGGTTGAAAACCATATTGATTCATACAGGAGTCACCCCTGAAACGAATTTTAGTAGTGTGTTCCATCAGAAATACATATGTAGCCCAAAGTGCAGGTTCAGGGAGTGTAGTTGGCGAGGGATAGGTAAAATGCCAGATCAGCCCAAACCACCCCTTAAAGTTGGTCAAACTGGCTGAAATTTTTACAGGAAACTCAGTTTATATCAGAGAATGAATTTGTATTAGGCTGGCATACTCGAGGGCCACATTACAAATTTCAATTTCCGGGGTGTGGGGGGGCCCCAGGTCACCCCTCAGGTGGAAGATGTCAAATATATCATAATATTGCTAATCTGAAGCCCAAATTTAATTTCATTCATATTCTAATAATTAATGAGGATATTTTAGGCGCATTTGGAGCATTACATGTCTGACCTGAAATTATTTCACCAAAATATTGTTCTAAATATAGCCAAATATAGATGTAAATCAGCCCAAACCAGTACCAAATATTGGTCTATAAGTCTAAAATTTGGCCTAAAATTCACTTGCCACCTACTAAATCTGACTGCATAGGTTTTAGGATTACATCTGGTATACCAGTGGTGTCATATGTGTCATATATGATCCAGGAAAGCGAAAATACAGCCTCAGATGGCTGTATCAGGAAATGCTGATATATTCTCAATTAAGGTAGATTCAAGGTTGAAAACCATATTGATTCATACAGGAGTCACCCCTGAAACGAATTTTAGTAGTGTGTTCCATCAGAAATACATATGTAGCCCAAAGTGCAGGTTCAGGGAGTGTAGTTGGCGAGGGATAGGTAAAATGCCAGATCAGCCCAAACCACCCCTTAAAGTTGGTCAAACTGGCTGAAATTTTTACAGGAAACTCAGTTTATATCAGAGAATGAATTTGTATTAGGCTGGCATACTCGAGGGCCACATTACAAATTTCAATTTCCGGGGTGTGGGGGGGCCCCAGGTCACCCCTCAGGTGGAAGATGTCAAATATATCATAATATTGCTAATCTGAAGCCCAAATTTAATTTCATTCATATTCTAATAATTAATGAGGATATTTTAGGCGCATTTGGAGCATTACATGTCTGACCTGAAATTATTTCACCAAAATATTGTTCTAAATATAGCCAAATATAGATGTAAATCAGCCCAAACCAGTACCAAATATTGGTCTATAAGTCTAAAATTTGGCCTAAAATTCACTTGCCACCTACTAAATCTGACTGCATAGGTTTTAGGATTACATCTGGTATACCAGTGGTGTCATATGTGTCATATATGATCCAGGAAAGCGAAAATACAGCCTCAGATGGCTGTATCAGGAAATGCTGATATATTCTCAATTAAGGTAGATTCAAGGTTGAAAACCATATTGATTCATACAGGAGTCACCCCTGAAACGAATTTTAGTAGTGTGTTCCATCAGAAATACATATGTAGCCCAAAGTGCAGGTTCAGGGAGTGTAGTTGGCGAGGGATAGGTAAAATGCCAGATCAGCCCAAACCACCCCTTAAAGTTGGTCAAACTGGCTGAAATTTTTACAGGAAACTCAGTTTATATCAGAGAATGAATTTGTATTAGGCTGGCATACTCGAGGGCCACATTACAAATTTCAATTTCCGGGGTGTGGGGGGGGGGCCCAGGTCACCCCTCAGGTGGAAGATGTCAAATATATCATAATATTGCTAATCTGAAGCCCAAATTTAATTTAATTCATATTCTAATAATTAATGAGGATATTTTAGGCGCATTTGGAGCATTACATGTCTGACCTGAAATTATTTCACCAAAATATTGTTCTAAATATAGCCAAATATAGATGTAAATCAGCCCAAACCAGTACCAAATATTGGTCTATAAGTCTAAAATTTGGCCTAAAATTCACTTGCCACCTACTAAATCTGACTGCATAGGTTTTAGGATTACATCTGGTATACCAGTGGTGTCATATGTGTCATATATGATCCAGGAAAGCGAAAATACAGCCTCAGATGGCTGTATCAGGAAATGCTGATATATTCTCAATTAAGGTAGATTCAAGGTTGAAAACCATATTGATTCATACAGGAGTCACCCCTGAAACGAATTTTAGTAGTGTGTTCCATCAGAAATACATATGTAGCCCAAAGTGCAGGTTCAGGGAGTGTAGTTGGCGAGGGATAGGTAAAATGCCAGATCAGCCCAAACCACCCCTTAAAGTTGGTCAAACTGGCTGAAATTTTTACAGGAAACTCAGTTTATATCAGAGAATGAATTTGTATTAGGCTGGCATACTCGAGGGCCACATTACAAATTTCAATTTCCGGGGTGTGGGGGGGCCCCAGGTCACCCCTCAGGTGGAAGATGTCAAATATATCATAATATTGCTAATCTGAAGCCCAAATTTAATTTCATTCATATTCTAATAATTAATGAGGATATTTTAGGCGCATTTGGAGCATTACATGTCTGACCTGAAATTATTTCACCAAAATATTGTTCTAAATATAGCCAAATATAGATGTAAATCAGCCCAAACCAGTACCAAATATTGGTCTATAAGTCTAAAATTTGGCCTAAAATTCACTTGCCACCTACTAAATCTGACTGCATAGGTTTTAGGATTACATCTGGTATACCAGTGGTGTCATATGTGTCATATATGATCCAGGAAAGCGAAAATACAGCCTCAGATGGCTGTATCAGGAAATGCTGATATATTCTCAATTAAGGTAGATTCAAGGTTGAAAACCATATTGATTCATACAGGAGTCACCCCTGAAACGAATTTTAGTAGTGTGTTCCATCAGAAATACATATGTAGCCCAAAGTGCAGGTTCAGGGAGTGTAGTTGGCGAGGGATAGGTAAAATGCCAGATCAGCCCAAACCACCCCTTAAAGTTGGTCAAACTGGCTGAAATTTTTACAGGAAACTCAGTTTATATCAGAGAATGAATTTGTATTAGGCTGGCATACTCGAGGGCCACATTACAAATTTCAATTTCCGGGGTGTGGGGGGCCCCCAGGTCACCCCTCAGGTGGAAGATGTCAAATATATCATAATATTGCTAATCTGAAGCCCAAATTTAATTTCATTCATATTCTAATAATTAATGAGGATATTTTAGGCGCATTTGGAGCATTACATGTCTGACCTGAAATTATTTCACCAAAATATTGTTCTAAATATAGCCAAATATAGATGTAAATCAGCCCAAACCAGTACCAAATATTGGTCTATAAGTCTAAAATTTGGCCTAAAATTCACTTGCCACCTACTAAATCTGACTGCATAGGTTTTAGGATTACATCTGGTATACCAGTGGTGTCATATGTGTCATATATGATCCAGGAAAGCGAAAATACAGCCTCAGATGGCTGTATCAGGAAATGCTGATATATTCTCAATTAAGGTAGATTCAAGGTTGAAAACCATATTGATTCATACAGGAGTCACCCCTGAAACGAATTTTAGTAGTGTGTTCCATCAGAAATACATATGTAGCCCAAAGTGCAGGTTCAGGGAGTGTAGTTGGCGAGGGATAGGTAAAATGCCAGATCAGCCCAAACCACCCCTTAAAGTTGGTCAAACTGGCTGAAATTTTTACAGGAAACTCAGTTTATATCAGAGAATGAATTTGTATTAGGCTGGCATACTCGAGGGCCACATTACAAATTTCAATTTCCGGGGTGTGGGGGGGGCCCAGGTCACCCCTCAGGTGGAAGATGTCAAATATATCATAATATTGCTAATCTGAAGCCCAAATTTAATTTCATTCATATTCTAATAATTAATGAGGATATTTTAGGCGCATTTGGAGCATTACATGTCTGACCTGAAATTATTTCACCAAAATATTGTTCTAAATATAGCCAAATATAGATGTAAATCAGCCCAAACCAGTACCAAATATTGGTCTATAAGTCTAAAATTTGGCCTAAAATTCACTTGCCACCTACTAAATCTGACTGCATAGGTTTTAGGATTACATCTGGTATACCAGTGGTGTCATATGTATCATATATGATCCAGGAAAGCGAAAATACAGCCTCAGATGGCTGTATCAGGAAATGCTGATATATTCTCAATTAAGGTAGATTCAAGGTTGAAAACCATATTGATTCATACAGGAGTCACCCCTGAAACGAATTTTAGTAGTGTGTTCCATCAGAAATACATATGTAGCCCAAAGTGCAGGTTCAGGGAGTGTAGTTGGCGAGGGATAGGTAAAATGCCAGATCAGCCCAAACCACCCCTTAAAGTTGGTCAAACTGGCTGAAATTTTTACAGGAAACTCAGTTTATATCAGAGAATGAATTTGTATTAGGCTGGCATACTCGAGGGCCACATTACAAATTTCAATTTCCGGGGTGTGGGGGGGCCCCAGGTCACCCCTCAGGTGGAAGATGTCAAATATATCATAATATTGCTAATCTGAAGCCCAAATTTAATTTCATTCATATTCTAATAATTAATGAGGATATTTTAGGCGCATTTGGAGCATTACATGTCTGACCTGAAATTATTTCACCAAAATATTGTTCTAAATATAGCCAAATATAGATGTAAATCAGCCCAAACCAGTACCAAATATTGGTCTATAAGTCTAAAATTTGGCCTAAAATTCACTTGCCACCTACTAAATCTGACTGCATAGGTTTTAGGATTACATCTGGTATACCAGTGGTGTCATATGTGTCATATATGATCCAGGAAAGCGAAAATACAGCCTCAGATGGCTGTATCAGGAAATGCTGATATATTCTCAATTAAGGTAGATTCAAGGTTGAAAACCATATTGATTCATACAGGAGTCACCCCTGAAACGAATTTTAGTAGTGTGTTCCATCAGAAATACATATGTAGCCCAAAGTGCAGGTTCAGGGAGTGTAGTTGGCGAGGGATAGGTAAAATGCCAGATCAGCCCAAACCACCCCTTAAAGTTGGTCAAACTGGCTGAAATTTTTACAGGAAACTCAGTTTATATCAGAGAATGAATTTGTATTAGGCTGGCATACTCGAGGGCCACATTACAAATTTCAATTTCCGGGGTGTGGGGGGGCCCCAGGTCACCCCTCAGGTGGAAGATGTCAAATATATCATAATATTGCTAATCTGAAGCCCAAATTTAATTTCATTCATATTCTAATAATTAATGAGGATATTTTAGGCGCATTTGGAGCATTACATGTCTGACCTGAAATTATTTCACCAAAATATTGTTCTAAATATAGCCAAATATAGATGTAAATCAGCCCAAACCAGTACCAAATATTGGTCTATAAGTCTAAAATTTGGCCTAAAATTCACTTGCCACCTACTAAATCTGACTGCATAGGTTTTAGGATTACATCTGGTATACCAGTGGTGTCATATGTGTCATATATGATCCAGGAAAGCGAAAATACAGCCTCAGATGGCTGTATCAGGAAATGCTGATATATTCTCAATTAAGGTAGATTCAAGGTTGAAAACCATATTGATTCATACAGGAGTCACCCCTGAAACGAATTTTAGTAGTGTGTTCCATCAGAAATACATATGTAGCCCAAAGTGCAGGTTCAGGGAGTGTAGTTGGCGAGGGATAGGTAAAATGCCAGATCAGCCCAAACCACCCCTTAAAGTTGGTCAAACTGGCTGAAATTTTTACAGGAAACTCAGTTTATATCAGAGAATGAATTTGTATTAGGCTGGCATACTCGAGGGCCACATTACAAATTTCAATTTCCGGGGTGTGGGGGGGCCCCAGGTCACCCCTCAGGTGGAAGATGTCAAATATATCATAATATTGCTAATCTGAAGCCCAAATTTAATTTCATTCATATTCTAATAATTAATGAGGATATTTTAGGCGCATTTGGAGCATTACATGTCTGACCTGAAATTATTTCACCAAAATATTGTTCTAAATATAGCCAAATATAGATGTAAATCAGCCCAAACCAGTACCAAATATTGGTCTATAAGTCTAAAATTTGGCCTAAAATTCACTTGCCACCTACTAAATCTGACTGCATAGGTTTTAGGATTACATCTGGTATACCAGTGGTGTCATATGTGTCATATATGATCCAGGAAAGCGAAAATACAGCCTCAGATGGCTGTATCAGGAAATGCTGATATATTCTCAATTAAGGTAGATTCAAGGTTGAAAACCATATTGATTCATACAGGAGTCACCCCTGAAACGAATTTTAGTAGTGTGTTCCATCAGAAATACATATGTAGCCCAAAGTGCAGGTTCAGGGAGTGTAGTTGGCGAGGGATAGGTAAAATGCCAGATCAGCCCAAACCACCCCTTAAAGTTGGTCAAACTGGCTGAAATTTTTACAGGAAACTCAGTTTATATCAGAGAATGAATTTGTATTAGGCTGGCATACTCGAGGGCCACATTACAAATTTCAATTTCCGGGGTGTGGGGGGGCCCCAGGTCACCCCTCAGGTGGAAGATGTCAAATATATCATAATATTGCTAATCTGAAGCCCAAATTTAATTTCATTCATATTCTAATAATTAATGAGGATATTTTAGGCGCATTTGGAGCATTACATGTCTGACCTGAAATTATTTCACCAAAATATTGTTCTAAATATAGCCAAATATAGATGTAAATCAGCCCAAACCAGTACCAAATATTGGTCTATAAGTCTAAAATTTGGCCTAAAATTCACTTGCCACCTACTAAATCTGACTGCATAGGTTTTAGGATTACATCTGGTATACCAGTGGTGTCATATGTGTCATATATGATCCAGGAAAGCGAAAATACAGCCTCAGATGGCTGTATCAGGAAATGCTGATATATTCTCAATTAAGGTAGATTCAAGGTTGAAAACCATATTGATTCATACAGGAGTCACCCCTGAAACGAATTTTAGTAGTGTGTTCCATCAGAAATACATATGTAGCCCAAAGTGCAGGTTCAGGGAGTGTAGTTGGCGAGGGATAGGTAAAATGCCAGATCAGCCCAAACCACCCCTTAAAGTTGGTCAAACTGGCTGAAATTTTTACAGGAAACTCAGTTTATATCAGAGAATGAATTTGTATTAGGCTGGCATACTCGAGGGCCACATTACAAATTTCAATTTCCGGGGTGTGGGGGGGCCCCAGGTCACCCCTCAGGTGGAAGATGTCAAATATATCATAATATTGCTAATCTGAAGCCCAAATTTAATTTCATTCATATTCTAATAATTAATGAGGATATTTTAGGCGCATTTGGAGCATTACATGTCTGACCTGAAATTATTTCACCAAAATATTGTTCTAAATATAGCCAAATATAGATGTAAATCAGCCCAAACCAGTACCAAATATTGGTCTATAAGTCTAAAATTTGGCCTAAAATTCACTTGCCACCTACTAAATCTGACTGCATAGGTTTTAGGATTACATCTGGTATACCAGTGGTGTCATATGTGTCATATATGATCCAGGAAAGCGAAAATACAGCCTCAGATGGCTGTATCAGGAAATGCTGATATATTCTCAATTAAGGTAGATTCAAGGTTGAAAACCATATTGATTCATACAGGAGTCACCCCTGAAACGAATTTTAGTAGTGTGTTCCATCAGAAATACATATGTAGCCCAAAGTGCAGGTTCAGGGAGTGTAGTTGGCGAGGGATAGGTAAAATGCCAGATCAGCCCAAACCACCCCTTAAAGTTGGTCAAACTGGCTGAAATTTTTACAGGAAACTCAGTTTATATCAGAGAATGAATTTGTATTAGGCTGGCATACTCGAGGGCCACATTACAAATTTCAATTTCCGGGGTGTGGGGGGGCCCCAGGTCACCCCTCAGGTGGAAGATGTCAAATATATCATAATATTGCTAATCTGAAGCCCAAATTTAATTTCATTCATATTCTAATAATTAATGAGGATATTTTAGGCGCATTTGGAGCATTACATGTCTGACCTGAAATTATTTCACCAAAATATTGTTCTAAATATAGCCAAATATAGATGTAAATCAGCCCAAACCAGTACCAAATATTGGTCTATAAGTCTAAAATTTGGCCTAAAATTCACTTGCCACCTACTAAATCTGACTGCATAGGTTTTAGGATTACATCTGGTATACCAGTGGTGTCATATGTGTCATATATGATCCAGGAAAGCGAAAATACAGCCTCAGATGGCTGTATCAGGAAATGCTGATATATTCTCAATTAAGGTAGATTCAAGGTTGAAAACCATATTGATTCATACAGGAGTCACCCCTGAAACGAATTTTAGTAGTGTGTTCCATCAGAAATACATATGTAGCCCAAAGTGCAGGTTCAGGGAGTGTAGTTGGCGAGGGATAGGTAAAATGCCAGATCAGCCCAAACCACCCCTTAAAGTTGGTCAAACTGGCTGAAATTTTTACAGGAAACTCAGTTTATATCAGAGAATGAATTTGTATTAGGCTGGCATACTCGAGGGCCACATTACAAATTTCAATTTCCGGGGTGTGGGGGGCCCCAGGTCACCCCTCAGGTGGAAGATGTCAAATATATCATAATATTGCTAATCTGAAGCCCAAATTTAATTTCATTCATATTCTAATAATTAATGAGGATATTTTAGGCGCATTTGGAGCATTACATGTCTGACCTGAAATTATTTCACCAAAATATTGTTCTAAATATAGCCAAATATAGATGTAAATCAGCCCAAACCAGTACCAAATATTGGTCTATAAGTCTAAAATTTGGCCTAAAATTCACTTGCCACCTACTAAATCTGACTGCATAGGTTTTAGGATTACATCTGGTATACCAGTGGTGTCATATGTGTCATATATGATCCAGGAAAGCGAAAATACAGCCTCAGATGGCTGTATCAGGAAATGCTGATATATTCTCAATTAAGGTAGATTCAAGGTTGAAAACCATATTGATTCATACAGGAGTCACCCCTGAAACGAATTTTAGTAGTGTGTTCCATCAGAAATACATATGTAGCCCAAAGTGCAGGTTCAGGGAGTGTAGTTGGCGAGGGATAGGTAAAATGCCAGATCAGCCCAAACCACCCCTTAAAGTTGGTCAAACTGGCTGAAATTTTTACAGGAAACTCAGTTTATATCAGAGAATGAATTTGTATTAGGCTGGCATACTCGAGGGCCACATTACAAATTTCAATTTCCGGGGTGTGGGGGGGCCCCAGGTCACCCCTCAGGTGGAAGATGTCAAATATATCATAATATTGCTAATCTGAAGCCCAAATTTAATTTCATTCATATTCTAATAATTAATGAGGATATTTTAGGCGCATTTGGAGCATTACATGTCTGACCTGAAATTATTTCACCAAAATATTGTTCTAAATATAGCCAAATATAGATGTAAATCAGCCCAAACCAGTACCAAATATTGGTCTATAAGTCTAAAATTTGGCCTAAAATTCACTTGCCACCTACTAAATCTGACTGCATAGGTTTTAGGATTACATCTGGTATACCAGTGGTGTCATATGTGTCATATATGATCCAGGAAAGCGAAAATACAGCCTCAGATGGCTGTATCAGGAAATGCTGATATATTCTCAATTAAGGTAGATTCAAGGTTGAAAACCATATTGATTCATACAGGAGTCACCCCTGAAACGAATTTTAGTAGTGTGTTCCATCAGAAATACATATGTAGCCCAAAGTGCAGGTTCAGGGAGTGTAGTTGGCGAGGGATAGGTAAAATGCCAGATCAGCCCAAACCACCCCTTAAAGTTGGTCAAACTGGCTGAAATTTTTACAGGAAACTCAGTTTATATCAGAGAATGAATTTGTATTAGGCTGGCATACTCGAGGGCCACATTACAAATTTCAATTTCCGGGGTGTGGGGGGGCCCCAGGTCACCCCTCAGGTGGAAGATGTCAAATATATCATAATATTGCTAATCTGAAGCCCAAATTTAATTTCATTCATATTCTAATAATTAATGAGGATATTTTAGGCGCATTTGGAGCATTACATGTCTGACCTGAAATTATTTCACCAAAATATTGTTCTAAATATAGCCAAATATAGATGTAAATCAGCCCAAACCAGTACCAAATATTGGTCTATAAGTCTAAAATTTGGCCTAAAATTCACTTGCCACCTACTAAATCTGACTGCATAGGTTTTAGGATTACATCTGGTATACCAGTGGTGTCATATGTGTCATATATGATCCAGGAAAGCGAAAATACAGCCTCAGATGGCTGTATCAGGAAATGCTGATATATTCTCAATTAAGGTAGATTCAAGGTTGAAAACCATATTGATTCATACAGGAGTCACCCCTGAAACGAATTTTAGTAGTGTGTTCCATCAGAAATACATATGTAGCCCAAAGTGCAGGTTCAGGGAGTGTAGTTGGCGAGGGATAGGTAAAATGCCAGATCAGCCCAAACCACCCCTTAAAGTTGGTCAAACTGGCTGAAATTTTTACAGGAAACTCAGTTTATATCAGAGAATGAATTTGTATTAGGCTGGCATACTCGAGGGCCACATTACAAATTTCAATTTCCGGGGTGTGGGGGGGCCCCAGGTCACCCCTCAGGTGGAAGATGTCAAATATATCATAATATTGCTAATCTGAAGCCCAAATTTAATTTCATTCATATTCTAATAATTAATGAGGATATTTTAGGCGCATTTGGAGCATTACATGTCTGACCTGAAATTATTTCACCAAAATATTGTTCTAAATATAGCCAAATATAGATGTAAATCAGCCCAAACCAGTACCAAATATTGGTCTATAAGTCTAAAATTTGGCCTAAAATTCACTTGCCACCTACTAAATCTGACTGCATAGGTTTTAGGATTACATCTGGTATACCAGTGGTGTCATATGTGTCATATATGATCCAGGAAAGCGAAAATACAGCCTCAGATGGCTGTATCAGGAAATGCTGATATATTCTCAATTAAGGTAGATTCAAGGTTGAAAACCATATTGATTCATACAGGAGTCACCCCTGAAACGAATTTTAGTAGTGTGTTCCATCAGAAATACATATGTAGCCCAAAGTGCAGGTTCAGGGAGTGTAGTTGGCGAGGGATAGGTAAAATGCCAGATCAGCCCAAACCACCCCTTAAAGTTGGTCAAACTGGCTGAAATTTTTACAGGAAACTCAGTTTATATCAGAGAATGAATTTGTATTAGGCTGGCATACTCGAGGGCCACATTACAAATTTCAATTTCCGGGGTGTGGGGGGGCCCCAGGTCACCCCTCAGGTGGAAGATGTCAAATATATCATAATATTGCTAATCTGAAGCCCAAATTTAATTTCATTCATATTCTAATAATTAATGAGGATATTTTAGGCGCATTTGGAGCATTACATGTCTGACCTGAAATTATTTCACCAAAATATTGTTCTAAATATAGCCAAATATAGATGTAAATCAGCCCAAACCAGTACCAAATATTGGTCTATAAGTCTAAAATTTGGCCTAAAATTCACTTGCCACCTACTAAATCTGACTGCATAGGTTTTAGGATTACATCTGGTATACCAGTGGTGTCATATGTGTCATATATGATCCAGGAAAGCGAAAATACAGCCTCAGATGGCTGTATCAGGAAATGCTGATATATTCTCAATTAAGGTAGATTCAAGGTTGAAAACCATATTGATTCATACAGGAGTCACCCCTGAAACGAATTTTAGTAGTGTGTTCCATCAGAAATACATATGTAGCCCAAAGTGCAGGTTCAGGGAGTGTAGTTGGCGAGGGATAGGTAAAATGCCAGATCAGCCCAAACCACCCCTTAAAGTTGGTCAAACTGGCTGAAATTTTTACAGGAAACTCAGTTTATATCAGAGAATGAATTTGTATTAGGCTGGCATACTCGAGGGCCACATTACAAATTTCAATTTCCGGGGTGTGGGGGGGCCCCAGGTCACCCCTCAGGTGGAAGATGTCAAATATATCATAATATTGCTAATCTGAAGCCCAAATTTAATTTCATTCATATTCTAATAATTAATGAGGATATTTTAGGCGCATTTGGAGCATTACATGTCTGACCTGAAATTATTTCACCAAAATATTGTTCTAAATATAGCCAAATATAGATGTAAATCAGCCCAAACCAGTACCAAATATTGGTCTATAAGTCTAAAATTTGGCCTAAAATTCACTTGCCACCTACTAAATCTGACTGCATAGGTTTTAGGATTACATCTGGTATACCAGTGGTGTCATATGTGTCATATATGATCCAGGAAAGCGAAAATACAGCCTCAGATGGCTGTATCAGGAAATGCTGATATATTCTCAATTAAGGTAGATTCAAGGTTGAAAACCATATTGATTCATACAGGAGTCACCCCTGAAACGAATTTTAGTAGTGTGTTCCATCAGAAATACATATGTAGCCCAAAGTGCAGGTTCAGGGAGTGTAGTTGGCGAGGGATAGGTAAAATGCCAGATCAGCCCAAACCACCCCTTAAAGTTGGTCAAACTGGCTGAAATTTTTACAGGAAACTCAGTTTATATCAGAGAATGAATTTGTATTAGGCTGGCATACTCGAGGGCCACATTACAAATTTCAATTTCCGGGGTGTGGGGGGGCCCCAGGTCACCCCTCAGGTGGAAGATGTCAAATATATCATAATATTGCTAATCTGAAGCCCAAATTTAATTTCATTCATATTCTAATAATTAATGAGGATATTTTAGGCGCATTTGGAGCATTACATGTCTGACCTGAAATTATTTCACCAAAATATTGTTCTAAATATAGCCAAATATAGATGTAAATCAGCCCAAACCAGTACCAAATATTGGTCTATAAGTCTAAAATTTGGCCTAAAATTCACTTGCCACCTACTAAATCTGACTGCATAGGTTTTAGGATTACATCTGGTATACCAGTGGTGTCATATGTGTCATATATGATCCAGGAAAGCGAAAATACAGCCTCAGATGGCTGTATCAGGAAATGCTGATATATTCTCAATTAAGGTAGATTCAAGGTTGAAAACCATATTGATTCATACAGGAGTCACCCCTGAAACGAATTTTAGTAGTGTGTTCCATCAGAAATACATATGTAGCCCAAAGTGCAGGTTCAGGGAGTGTAGTTGGCGAGGGATAGGTAAAATGCCAGATCAGCCCAAACCACCCCTTAAAGTTGGTCAAACTGGCTGAAATTTTTACAGGAAACTCAGTTTATATCAGAGAATGAATTTGTATTAGGCTGGCATACTCGAGGGCCACATTACAAATTTCAATTTCCGGGGTGTGGGGGGGCCCCAGGTCACCCCTCAGGTGGAAGATGTCAAATATATCATAATATTGCTAATCTGAAGCCCAAATTTAATTTCATTCATATTCTAATAATTAATGAGGATATTTTAGGCGCATTTGGAGCATTACATGTCTGACCTGAAATTATTTCACCAAAATATTGTTCTAAATATAGCCAAATATAGATGTAAATCAGCCCAAACCAGTACCAAATATTGGTCTATAAGTCTAAAATTTGGCCTAAAATTCACTTGCCACCTACTAAATCTGACTGCATAGGTTTTAGGATTACATCTGGTATACCAGTGGTGTCATATGTGTCATATATGATCCAGGAAAGCGAAAATACAGCCTCAGATGGCTGTATCAGGAAATGCTGATATATTCTCAATTAAGGTAGATTCAAGGTTGAAAACCATATTGATTCATACAGGAGTCACCCCTGAAACGAATTTTAGTAGTGTGTTCCATCAGAAATACATATGTAGCCCAAAGTGCAGGTTCAGGGAGTGTAGTTGGCGAGGGATAGGTAAAATGCCAGATCAGCCCAAACCACCCCTTAAAGTTGGTCAAACTGGCTGAAATTTTTACAGGAAACTCAGTTTATATCAGAGAATGAATTTGTATTAGGCTGGCATACTCGAGGGCCACATTACAAATTTCAATTTCCGGGGTGTGGGGGGGCCCCAGGTCACCCCTCAGGTGGAAGATGTCAAATATATCATAATATTGCTAATCTGAAGCCCAAATTTAATTTCATTCATATTCTAATAATTAATGAGGATATTTTAGGCGCATTTGGAGCATTACATGTCTGACCTGAAATTATTTCACCAAAATATTGTTCTAAATATAGCCAAATATAGATGTAAATCAGCCCAAACCAGTACCAAATATTGGTCTATAAGTCTAAAATTTGGCCTAAAATTCACTTGCCACCTACTAAATCTGACTGCATAGGTTTTAGGATTACATCTGGTATACCAGTGGTGTCATATGTGTCATATATGATCCAGGAAAGCGAAAATACAGCCTCAGATGGCTGTATCAGGAAATGCTGATATATTCTCAATTAAGGTAGATTCAAGGTTGAAAACCATATTGATTCATACAGGAGTCACCCCTGAAACGAATTTTAGTAGTGTGTTCCATCAGAAATACATATGTAGCCCAAAGTGCAGGTTCAGGGAGTGTAGTTGGCGAGGGATAGGTAAAATGCCAGATCAGCCCAAACCACCCCTTAAAGTTGGTCAAACTGGCTGAAATTTTTACAGGAAACTCAGTTTATATCAGAGAATGAATTTGTATTAGGCTGGCATACTCGAGGGCCACATTACAAATTTCAATTTCCGGGGTGTGGGGGGGCCCCAGGTCACCCCTCAGGTGGAAGATGTCAAATATATCATAATATTGCTAATCTGAAGCCCAAATTTAATTTCATTCATATTCTAATAATTAATGAGGATATTTTAGGCGCATTTGGAGCATTACATGTCTGACCTGAAATTATTTCACCAAAATATTGTTCTAAATATAGCCAAATATAGATGTAAATCAGCCCAAACCAGTACCAAATATTGGTCTATAAGTCTAAAATTTGGCCTAAAATTCACTTGCCACCTACTAAATCTGACTGCATAGGTTTTAGGATTACATCTGGTATACCAGTGGTGTCATATGTGTCATATATGATCCAGGAAAGCGAAAATACAGCCTCAGATGGCTGTATCAGGAAATGCTGATATATTCTCAATTAATGTAGATTCAAGGTTGAAAACCATATTGATTCATACAGGAGTCACCCCTGAAACGAATTTTAGTAGTGTGTTCCATCAGAAATACATATGTAGCCCAAAGTGCAGGTTCAGGGAGTGTAGTTGGCGAGGGATAGGTAAAATGCCAGATCAGCCCAAACCACCCCTTAAAGTTGGTCAAACTGGCTGAAATTTTTACAGGAAACTCAGTTTATATCAGAGAATGAATTTGTATTAGGCTGGCATACTCGAGGGCCACATTACAAATTTCAATTTCCGGGGTGTGGGGGGGCCCCAGGTCACCCCTCAGGTGGAAGATGTCAAATATATCATAATATTGCTAATCTGAAGCCCAAATTTAATTTCATTCATATTCTAATAATTAATGAGGATATTTTAGGCGCATTTGGAGCATTACATGTCTGACCTGAAATTATTTCACCAAAATATTGTTCTAAATATAGCCAAATATAGATGTAAATCAGCCCAAACCAGTACCAAATATTGGTCTATAAGTCTAAAATTTGGCCTAAAATTCACTTGCCACCTACTAAATCTGACTGCATAGGTTTTAGGATTACATCTGGTATACCAGTGGTGTCATATGTGTCATATATGATCCAGGAAAGCGAAAATACAGCCTCAGATGGCTGTATCAGGAAATGCTGATATATTCTCAATTAAGGTAGATTCAAGGTTGAAAACCATATTGATTCATACAGGAGTCACCCCTGAAACGAATTTTAGTAGTGTGTTCCATCAGAAATACATATGTAGCCCAAAGTGCAGGTTCAGGGAGTGTAGTTGGCGAGGGATAGGTAAAATGCCAGATCAGCCCAAACCACCCCTTAAAGTTGGTCAAACTGGCTGAAATTTTTACAGGAAACTCAGTTTATATCAGAGAATGAATTTGTATTAGGCTGGCATACTCGAGGGCCACATTACAAATTTCAATTTCCGGGGTGTGAGGGGCCCCAGGTCACCCCTCAGGTGGAAGATGTCAAATATATCATAATATTGCTAATCTGAAGCCCAAATTTAATTTCATTCATATTCTAATAATTAATGAGGATATTTTAGGCGCATTTGGAGCATTACATGTCTGACCTGAAATTATTTCACCAAAATATTGTTCTAAATATAGCCAAATATAGATGTAAATCAGCCCAAACCAGTACCAAATATTGGTCTATAAGTCTAAAATTTGGCCTAAAATTCACTTGCCACCTACTAAATCTGACTGCATAGGTTTTAGGATTACATCTGGTATACCAGTGGTGTCATATGTGTCATATATGATCCAGGAAAGCGAAAATACAGCCTCAGATGGCTGTATCAGGAAATGCTGATATATTCTCAATTAAGGTAGATTCAAGGTTGAAAACCATATTGATTCATACAGGAGTCACCCCTGAAACGAATTTTAGTAGTGTGTTCCATCAGAAATACATATGTAGCCCAAAGTGCAGGTTCAGGGAGTGTAGTTGGCGAGGGATAGGTAAAATGCCAGATCAGCCCAAACCACCCCTTAAAGTTGGTCAAACTGGCTGAAATTTTTACAGGAAACTCAGTTTATATCAGAGAATGAATTTGTATTAGGCTGGCATACTCGAGGGCCACATTACAAATTTCAATTTCCGGGGTGTGGGGGGGCCCCAGGTCACCGCTCAGGTGGAAGATGTCAAATATATCATAATATTGCTAATCTGAAGCCCAAATTTAATTTCATTCATATTCTAATAATTAATGAGGATATTTTAGGCGCATTTGGAGCATTACATGTCTGACCTGAAATTATTTCACCAAAATATTGTTCTAAATATAGCCAAATATAGATGTAAATCAGCCCAAACCAGTACCAAATATTGGTCTATAAGTCTAAAATTTGGCCTAAAATTCACTTGCCACCTACTAAATCTGACTGCATAGGTTTTAGGATTACATCTGGTATACCAGTGGTGTCATATGTGTCATATATGATCCAGGAAAGCGAAAATACAGCCTCAGATGGCTGTATCAGGAAATGCTGATATATTCTCAATTAAGGTAGATTCAAGGTTGAAAACCATATTGATTCATACAGGAGTCACCCCTGAAACGAATTTTAGTAGTGTGTTCCATCAGAAATACATATGTAGCCCAAAGTGCAGGTTCAGGGAGTGTAGTTGGCGAGGGATAGGTAAAATGCCAGATCAGCCCAAACCACCCCTTAAAGTTGGTCAAACTGGCTGAAATTTTTACAGGAAACTCAGTTTATATCAGAGAATGAATTTGTATTAGGCTGGCATACTCGAGGGCCACATTACAAATTTCAATTTCCGGGGTGTGGGGGGGCCCCAGGTCACCCCTCAGGTGGAAGATGTCAAATATATCATAATATTGCTAATCTGAAGCCCAAATTTAATTTCATTCATATTCTAATAATTAATGAGGATATTTTAGGCGCATTTGGAGCATTACATGTCTGACCTGAAATTATTTCACCAAAATATTGTTCTAAATATAGCCAAATATAGATGTAAATCAGCCCAAACCAGTACCAAATATTGGTCTATAAGTCTAAAATTTGGCCTAAAATTCACTTGCCACCTACTAAATCTGACTGCATAGGTTTTAGGATTACATCTGGTATACCAGTGGTGTCATATGTGTCATATATGATCCAGGAAAGCGAAAATACAGCCTCAGATGGCTGTATCAGGAAATGCTGATATATTCTCAATTAAGGTAGATTCAAGGTTGAAAACCATATTGATTCATACAGGAGTCACCCCTGAAACGAATTTTAGTAGTGTGTTCCATCAGAAATACATATGTAGCCCAAAGTGCAGGTTCAGGGAGTGTAGTTGGCGAGGGATAGGTAAAATGCCAGATCAGCCCAAACCACCCCTTAAAGTTGGTCAAACTGGCTGAAATTTTTACAGGAAACTCAGTTTATATCAGAGAATGAATTTGTATTAGGCTGGCATACTCGAGGGCCACATTACAAATTTCAATTTCCGGGGTGTGGGGGGGCCCCAGGTCACCCCTCAGGTGGAAGATGTCAAATATATCATAATATTGCTAATCTGAAGCCCAAATTTAATTTCATTCATATTCTAATAATTAATGAGGATATTTTAGGCGCATTTGGAGCATTACATGTCTGACCTGAAATTATTTCACCAAAATATTGTTCTAAATATAGCCAAATATAGATGTAAATCAGCCCAAACCAGTACCAAATATTGGTCTATAAGTCTAAAATTTGGCCTAAAATTCACTTGCCACCTACTAAATCTGACTGCATAGGTTTTAGGATTACATCTGGTATACCAGTGGTGTCATATGTGTCATATATGATCCAGGAAAGCGAAAATACAGCCTCAGATGGCTGTATCAGGAAATGCTGATATATTCTCAATTAAGGTAGATTCAAGGTTGAAAACCATATTGATTCATACAGGAGTCACCCCTGAAACGAATTTTAGTAGTGTGTTCCATCAGAAATACATATGTAGCCCAAAGTGCAGGTTCAGGGAGTGTAGTTGGCGAGGGATAGGTAAAATGCCAGATCAGCCCAAACCACCCCTTAAAGTTGGTCAAACTGGCTGAAATTTTTACAGGAAACTCAGTTTATATCAGAGAATGAATTTGTATTAGGCTGGCATACTCGAGGGCCACATTACAAATTTCAATTTCCGGGGTGTGAGGGGCCCCAGGTCACCCCTCAGGTGGAAGATGTCAAATATATCATAATATTGCTAATCTGAAGCCCAAATTTAATTTCATTCATATTCTAATAATTAATGAGGATATTTTAGGCGCATTTGGAGCATTACATGTCTGACCTGAAATTATTTCACCAAAATATTGTTCTAAATATAGCCAAATATAGATGTAAATCAGCCCAAACCAGTACCAAATATTGGTCTATAAGTCTAAAATTTGGCCTAAAATTCACTTGCCACCTACTAAATCTGACTGCATAGGTTTTAGGATTACATCTGGTATACCAGTGGTGTCATATGTGTCATATATGATCCAGGAAAGCGAAAATACAGCCTCAGATGGCTGTATCAGGAAATGCTGATATATTCTCAATTAAGGTAGATTCAAGGTTGAAAACCATATTGATTCATACAGGAGTCACCCCTGAAACGAATTTTAGTAGTGTGTTCCATCAGAAATACATATGTAGCCCAAAGTGCAGGTTCAGGGAGTGTAGTTGGCGAGGGATAGGTAAAATGCCAGATCAGCCCAAACCACCCCTTAAAGTTGGTCAAACTGGCTGAAATTTTTACAGGAAACTCAGTTTATATCAGAGAATGAATTTGTATTAGGCTGGCATACTCGAGGGCCACATTACAAATTTCAATTTCCGGGGTGTGGGGGGGCCCCAGGTCACCGCTCAGGTGGAAGATGTCAAATATATCATAATATTGCTAATCTGAAGCCCAAATTTAATTTCATTCATATTCTAATAATTAATGAGGATATTTTAGGCGCATTTGGAGCATTACATGTCTGACCTGAAATTATTTCACCAAAATATTGTTCTAAATATAGCCAAATATAGATGTAAATCAGCCCAAACCAGTACCAAATATTGGTCTATAAGTCTAAAATTTGGCCTAAAATTCACTTGCCACCTACTAAATCTGACTGCATAGGTTTTAGGATTACATCTGGTATACCAGTGGTGTCATATGTGTCATATATGATCCAGGAAAGCGAAAATACAGCCTCAGATGGCTGTATCAGGAAATGCTGATATATTCTCAATTAAGGTAGATTCAAGGTTGAAAACCATATTGATTCATACAGGAGTCACCCCTGAAACGAATTTTAGTAGTGTGTTCCATCAGAAATACATATGTAGCCCAAAGTGCAGGTTCAGGGAGTGTAGTTGGCGAGGGATAGGTAAAATGCCAGATCAGCCCAAACCACCCCTTAAAGTTGGTCAAACTGGCTGAAATTTTTACAGGAAACTCAGTTTATATCAGAGAATGAATTTGTATTAGGCTGGCATACTCGAGGGCCACATTACAAATTTCAATTTCCGGGGTGTGGGGGGGCCCCAGGTCACCCCTCAGGTGGAAGATGTCAAATATATCATAATATTGCTAATCTGAAGCCCAAATTTAATTTCATTCATATTCTAATAATTAATGAGGATATTTTAGGCGCATTTGGAGCATTACATGTCTGACCTGAAATTATTTCACCAAAATATTGTTCTAAATATAGCCAAATATAGATGTAAATCAGCCCAAACCAGTACCAAATATTGGTCTATAAGTCTAAAATTTGGCCTAAAATTCACTTGCCACCTACTAAATCTGACTGCATAGGTTTTAGGATTACATCTGGTATACCAGTGGTGTCATATGTGTCATATATGATCCAGGAAAGCGAAAATACAGCCTCAGATGGCTGTATCAGGAAATGCTGATATATTCTCAATTAAGGTAGATTCAAGGTTGAAAACCATATTGATTCATACAGGAGTCACCCCTGAAACGAATTTTAGTAGTGTGTTCCATCAGAAATACATATGTAGCCCAAAGTGCAGGTTCAGGGAGTGTAGTTGGCGAGGGATAGGTAAAATGCCAGATCAGCCCAAACCACCCCTTAAAGTTGGTCAAACTGGCTGAAATTTTTACAGGAAACTCAGTTTATATCAGAGAATGAATTTGTATTAGGCTGGCATACTCGAGGGCCACATTACAAATTTCAATTTCCGGGGTGTGGGGGGGCCCCAGGTCACCCCTCAGGTGGAAGATGTCAAATATATCATAATATTGCTAATCTGAAGCCCAAATTTAATTTCATTCATATTCTAATAATTAATGAGGATATTTTAGGCGCATTTGGAGCATTACATGTCTGACCTGAAATTATTTCACCAAAATATTGTTCTAAATATAGCCAAATATAGATGTAAATCAGCCCAAACCAGTACCAAATATTGGTCTATAAGTCTAAAATTTGGCCTAAAATTCACTTGCCACCTACTAAATCTGACTGCATAGGTTTTAGGATTACATCTGGTATACCAGTGGTGTCATATGTGTCATATATGATCCAGGAAAGCGAAAATACAGCCTCAGATGGCTGTATCAGGAAATGCTGATATATTCTCAATTAAGGTAGATTCAAGGTTGAAAACCATATTGATTCATACAGGAGTCACCCCTGAAACGAATTTTAGTAGTGTGTTCCATCAGAAATACATATGTAGCCCAAAGTGCAGGTTCAGGGAGTGTAGTTGGCGAGGGATAGGTAAAATGCCAGATCAGCCCAAACCACCCCTTAAAGTTGGTCAAACTGGCTGAAATTTTTACAGGAAACTCAGTTTATATCAGAGAATGAATTTGTATTAGGCTGGCATACTCGAGGGCCACATTACAAATTTCAATTTCCGGGGTGTGGGGGGGCCCCAGGTCACCCCTCAGGTGGAAGATGTCAAATATATCATAATATTGCTAATCTGAAGCCCAAATTTAATTTCATTCATATTCTAATAATTAATGAGGATATTTTAGGCGCATTTGGAGCATTACATGTCTGACCTGAAATTATTTCACCAAAATATTGTTCTAAATATAGCCAAATATAGATGTAAATCAGCCCAAACCAGTACCAAATATTGGTCTATAAGTCTAAAATTTGGCCTAAAATTCACTTGCCACCTACTAAATCTGACTGCATAGGTTTTAGGATTACATCTGGTATACCAGTGGTGTCATATGTGTCATATATGATCCAGGAAAGCGAAAATACAGCCTCAGATGGCTGTATCAGGAAATGCTGATATATTCTCAATTAAGGTAGATTCAAGGTTGAAAACCATATTGATTCATACAGGAGTCACCCCTGAAACGAATTTTAGTAGTGTGTTCCATCAGAAATACATATGTAGCCCAAAGTGCAGGTTCAGGGAGTGTAGTTGGCGAGGGATAGGTAAAATGCCAGATCAGCCCAAACCACCCCTTAAAGTTGGTCAAACTGGCTGAAATTTTTACAGGAAACTCAGTTTATATCAGAGAATGAATTTGTATTAGGCTGGCATACTCGAGGGCCACATTACAAATTTCAATTTCCGGGGTGTGGGGGGGCCCCAGGTCACCCCTCAGGTGGAAGATGTCAAATATATCATAATATTGCTAATCTGAAGCCCAAATTTAATTTCATTCATATTCTAATAATTAATGAGGATATTTTAGGCGCATTTGGAGCATTACATGTCTGACCTGAAATTATTTCACCAAAATATTGTTCTAAATATAGCCAAATATAGATGTAAATCAGCCCAAACCAGTACCAAATATTGGTCTATAAGTCTAAAATTTGGCCTAAAATTCACTTGCCACCTACTAAATCTGACTGCATAGGTTTTAGGATTACATCTGGTATACCAGTGGTGTCATATGTGTCATATATGATCCAGGAAAGCGAAAATACAGCCTCAGATGGCTGTATCAGGAAATGCTGATATATTCTCAATTAAGGTAGATTCAAGGTTGAAAACCATATTGATTCATACAGGAGTCACCCCTGAAACGAATTTTAGTAGTGTGTTCCATCAGAAATACATATGTAGCCCAAAGTGCAGGTTCAGGGAGTGTAGTTGGCGAGGGATAGGTAAAATGCCAGATCAGCCCAAACCACCCCTTAAAGTTGGTCAAACTGGCTGAAATTTTTACAGGAAACTCAGTTTATATCAGAGAATGAATTTGTATTAGGCTGGCATACTCGAGGGCCACATTACAAATTTCAATTTCCGGGGTGTGGGGGGGCCCCAGGTCACCCCTCAGGTGGAAGATGTCAAATATATCATAATATTGCTAATCTGAAGCCCAAATTTAATTTCATTCATATTCTAATAATTAATGAGGATATTTTAGGCGCATTTGGAGCATTACATGTCTGACCTGAAATTATTTCACCAAAATATTGTTCTAAATATAGCCAAATATAGATGTAAATCAGCCCAAACCAGTACCAAATATTGGTCTATAAGTCTAAAATTTGGCCTAAAATTCACTTGCCACCTACTAAATCTGACTGCATAGGTTTTAGGATTACATCTGGTATACCAGTGGTGTCATATGTGTCATATATGATCCAGGAAAGCGAAAATACAGCCTCAGATGGCTGTATCAGGAAATGCTGATATATTCTCAATTAAGGTAGATTCAAGGTTGAAAACCATATTGATTCATACAGGAGTCACCCCTGAAACGAATTTTAGTAGTGTGTTCCATCAGAAATACATATGTAGCCCAAAGTGCAGGTTCAGGGAGTGTAGTTGGCGAGGGATAGGTAAAATGCCAGATCAGCCCAAACCACCCCTTAAAGTTGGTCAAATTGGCTGAAATTTTTACAGGAAACTCAGTTTATATCAGAGAATGAATTTGTATTAGGCTGGCATACTCGAGGGCCACATTACAAATTTCAATTTCCGGGGTGTGGGGGGGCCCCAGGTCACCCCTCAGGTGGAAGATGTCAAATATATCATAATATTGCTAATCTGAAGCCCAAATTTAATTTCATTCATATTCTAATAATTAATGAGGATATTTTAGGCGCATTTGGAGCATTACATGTCTGACCTGAAATTATTTCACCAAAATATTGTTCTAAATATAGCCAAATATAGATGTAAATCAGCCCAAACCAGTACCAAATATTGGTCTATAAGTCTAAAATTTGGCCTAAAATTCACTTGCCACCTACTAAATCTGACTGCATAGGTTTTAGGATTACATCTGGTATACCAGTGGTGTCATATGTGTCATATATGATCCAGGAAAGCGAAAATACAGCCTCAGATGGCTGTATCAGGAAATGCTGATATATTCTCAATTAAGGTAGATTCAAGGTTGAAAACCATATTGATTCATACAGGAGTCACCCCTGAAACGAATTTTAGTAGTGTGTTCCATCAGAAATACATATGTAGCCCAAAGTGCAGGTTCAGGGAGTGTAGTTGGCGAGGGATAGGTAAAATGCCAGATCAGCCCAAACCACCCCTTAAAGTTGGTCAAACTGGCTGAAATTTTACAGGAAACTCAGTTTATATCAGAGAATGAATTTGTATTAGGCTGGCATACTCGAGGGCCACATTACAAATTTCAATTTCCGGGGTGTGGGGGGGCCCCAGGTCACCCCTCAGGTGGAAGATGTCAAATATATCATAATATTGCTAATCTGAAGCCCAAATTTAATTTCATTCATATTCTAATAATTAATGAGGATATTTTAGGCGCATTTGGAGCATTACATGTCTGACCTGAAATTATTTCACCAAAATATTGTTCTAAATATAGCCAAATATAGATGTAAATCAGCCCAAACCAGTACCAAATATTGGTCTATAAGTCTAAAATTTGGCCTAAAATTCACTTGCCACCTACTAAATCTGACTGCATAGGTTTTAGGATTACATCTGGTATACCAGTGGTGTCATATGTGTCATATATGATCCAGGAAAGCGAAAATACAGCCTCAGATGGCTGTATCAGGAAATGCTGATATATTCTCAATTAAGGTAGATTCAAGGTTGAAAACCATATTGATTCATACAGGAGTCACCCCTGAAACGAATTTTAGTAGTGTGTTCCATCAGAAATACATATGTAGCCCAAAGTGCAGGTTCAGGGAGTGTAGTTGGCGAGGGATAGGTAAAATGCCAGATCAGCCCAAACCACCCCTTAAAGTTGGTCAAACTGGCTGAAATTTTTACAGGAAACTCAGTTTATATCAGAGAATGAATTTGTATTAGGCTGGCATACTCGAGGGCCACATTACAAATTTCAATTTCCGGGGTGTGGGGGGCCCCAGGTCACCCCTCAGGTGGAAGATGTCAAATATATCATAATATTGCTAATCTGAAGCCCAAATTTAATTTCATTCATATTCTAATAATTAATGAGGATATTTTAGGCGCATTTGGAGCATTACATGTCTGACCTGAAATTATTTCACCAAAATATTGTTCTAAATATAGCCAAATATAGATGTAAATCAGCCCAAACCAGTACCAAATATTGGTCTATAAGTCTAAAATTTGGCCTAAAATTCACTTGCCACCTACTAAATCTGACTGCATAGGTTTTAGGATTACATCTGGTATACCAGTGGTGTCATATGTGTCATATATGATCCAGGAAAGCGAAAATACAGCCTCAGATGGCTGTATCAGGAAATGCTGATATATTCTCAATTAAGGTAGATTCAAGGTTGAAAACCATATTGATTCATACAGGAGTCACCCCTGAAACGAATTTTAGTAGTGTGTTCCATCAGAAATACATATGTAGCCCAAAGTGCAGGTTCAGGGAGTGTAGTTGGCGAGGGATAGGTAAAATGCCAGATCAGCCCAAACCACCCCTTAAAGTTGGTCAAACTGGCTGAAATTTTTACAGGAAACTCAGTTTATATCAGAGAATGAATTTGTATTAGGCTGGCATACTCGAGGGCCACATTACAAATTTCAATTTCCGGGGTGTGGGGGGGCCCCAGGTCACCCCTCAGGTGGAAGATGTCAAATATATCATAATATTGCTAATCTGAAGCCCAAATTTAATTTCATTCATATTCTAATAATTAATGAGGATATTTTAGGCGCATTTGGAGCATTACATGTCTGACCTGAAATTATTTCACCAAAATATTGTTCTAAATATAGCCAAATATAGATGTAAATCAGCCCAAACCAGTACCAAATATTGGTCTATAAGTCTAAAATTTGGCCTAAAATTCACTTGCCACCTACTAAATCTGACTGCATAGGTTTTAGGATTACATCTGGTATACCAGTGGTGTCATATGTGTCATATATGATCCAGGAAAGCGAAAATACAGCCTCAGATGGCTGTATCAGGAAATGCTGATATATTCTCAATTAAGGTAGATTCAAGGTTGAAAACCATATTGATTCATACAGGAGTCACCCCTGAAACGAATTTTAGTAGTGTGTTCCATCAGAAATACATATGTAGCCCAAAGTGCAGGTTCAGGGAGTGTAGTTGGCGAGGGATAGGTAAAATGCCAGATCAGCCCAAACCACCCCTTAAAGTTGGTCAAACTGGCTGAAATTTTTACAGGAAACTCAGTTTATATCAGAGAATGAATTTGTATTAGGCTGGCATACTCGAGGGCCACATTACAAATTTCAATTTCCGGGGTGTGGGGGGGGGGCCAGGTCACCCCTCAGGTGGAAGATGTCAAATATATCATAATATTGCTAATCTGAAGCCCAAATTTAATTTCATTCATATTCTAATAATTAATGAGGATATTTTAGGCGCATTTGGAGCATTACATGTCTGACCTGAAATTATTTCACCAAAATATTGTTCTAAATATAGCCAAATATAGATGTAAATCAGCCCAAACCAGTACCAAATATTGGTCTATAAGTCTAAAATTTGGCCTAAAATTCACTTGCCACCTACTAAATCTGACTGCATAGGTTTTAGGATTACATCTGGTATACCAGTGGTGTCATATGTGTCATATATGATCCAGGAAAGCGAAAATACAGCCTCAGATGGCTGTATCAGGAAATGCTGATATATTCTCAATTAAGGTAGATTCAAGGTTGAAAACCATATTGATTCATACAGGAGTCACCCCTGAAACGAATTTTAGTAGTGTGTTCCATCAGAAATACATATGTAGCCCAAAGTGCAGGTTCAGGGAGTGTAGTTGGCGAGGGATAGGTAAAATGCCAGATCAGCCCAAACCACCCCTTAAAGTTGGTCAAACTGGCTGAAATTTTTACAGGAAACTCAGTTTATATCAGAGAATGAATTTGTATTAGGCTGGCATACTCGAGGGCCACATTACAAATTTCAATTTCCGGGGTGTGGGGGGGCCCCAGGTCACCCCTCAGGTGGAAGATGTCAAATATATCATAATATTGCTAATCTGAAGCCCAAATTTAATTTCATTCATATTCTAATAATTAATGAGGATATTTTAGGCGCATTTGGAGCATTACATGTCTGACCTGAAATTATTTCACCAAAATATTGTTCTAAATATAGCCAAATATAGATGTAAATCAGCCCAAACCAGTACCAAATATTGGTCTATAAGTCTAAAATTTGGCCTAAAATTCACTTGCCACCTACTAAATCTGACTGCATAGGTTTTAGGATTACATCTGGTATACCAGTGGTGTCATATGTGTCATATATGATCCAGGAAAGCGAAAATACAGCCTCAGATGGCTGTATCAGGAAATGCTGATATATTCTCAATTAAGGTAGATTCAAGGTTGAAAACCATATTGATTCATACAGGAGTCACCCCTGAAACGAATTTTAGTAGTGTGTTCCATCAGAAATACATATGTAGCCCAAAGTGCAGGTTCAGGGAGTGTAGTTGGCGAGGGATAGGTAAAATGCCAGATCAGCCCAAACCACCCCTTAAAGTTGGTCAAACTGGCTGAAATTTTTACAGGAAACTCAGTTTATATCAGAGAATGAATTTGTATTAGGCTGGCATACTCGAGGGCCACATTACAAATTTCAATTTCCGGGGTGTGGGGGGGGGGCCAGGTCACCCCTCAGGTGGAAGATGTCAAATATATCATAATATTGCTAATCTGAAGCCCAAATTTAATTTCATTCATATTCTAATAATTAATGAGGATATTTTAGGCGCATTTGGAGCATTACATGTCTGACCTGAAATTATTTCACCAAAATATTGTTCTAAATATAGCCAAATATAGATGTAAATCAGCCCAAACCAGTACCAAATATTGGTCTATAAGTCTAAAATTTGGCCTAAAATTCACTTGCCACCTACTAAATCTGACTGCATAGGTTTTAGGATTACATCTGGTATACCAGTGGTGTCATATGTGTCATATATGATCCAGGAAAGCGAAAATACAGCCTCAGATGGCTGTATCAGGAAATGCTGATATATTCTCAATTAAGGTAGATTCAAGGTTGAAAACCATATTGATTCATACAGGAGTCACCCCTGAAACGAATTTTAGTAGTGTGTTCCATCAGAAATACATATGTAGCCCAAAGTGCAGGTTCAGGGAGTGTAGTTGGCGAGGGATAGGTAAAATGCCAGATCAGCCCAAACCACCCCTTAAAGTTGGTCAAACTGGCTGAAATTTTTACAGGAAACTCAGTTTATATCAGAGAATGAATTTGTATTAGGCTGGCATACTCGAGGGCCACATTACAAATTTCAATTTCCGGGGTGTGGGGGGGCCCCAGGTCACCCCTCAGGTGGAAGATGTCAAATATATCATAATATTGCTAATCTGAAGCCCAAATTTAATTTCATTCATATTCTAATAATTAATGAGGATATTTTAGGCGCATTTGGAGCATTACATGTCTGACCTGAAATTATTTCACCAAAATATTGTTCTAAATATAGCCAAATATAGATGTAAATCAGCCCAAACCAGTACCAAATATTGGTCTATAAGTCTAAAATTTGGCCTAAAATTCACTTGCCACCTACTAAATCTGACTGCATAGGTTTTAGGATTACATCTGGTATACCAGTGGTGTCATATGTGTCATATATGATCCAGGAAAGCGAAAATACAGCCTCAGATGGCTGTATCAGGAAATGCTGATATATTCTCAATTAAGGTAGATTCAAGGTTGAAAACCATATTGATTCATACAGGAGTCACCCCTGAAACGAATTTTAGTAGTGTGTTCCATCAGAAATACATATGTAGCCCAAAGTGCAGGTTCAGGGAGTGTAGTTGGCGAGGGATAGGTAAAATGCCAGATCAGCCCAAACCACCCCTTAAAGTTGGTCAAACTGGCTGAAATTTTTACAGGAAACTCAGTTTATATCAGAGAATGAATTTGTATTAGGCTGGCATACTCGAGGGCCACATTACAAATTTCAATTTCCGGGGTGTGGGGGGGGGGCCAGGTCACCCCTCAGGTGGAAGATGTCAAATATATCATAATATTGCTAATCTGAAGCCCAAATTTAATTTCATTCATATTCTAATAATTAATGAGGATATTTTAGGCGCATTTGGAGCATTGCATGTCTGACCTGAAATTATTTCACCAAAATATTGTTCTAAATATAGCCAAATATAGATGTAAATCAGCCCAAACCAGTACCAAATATTGGTCTATAAGTCTAAAATTTGGCCTAAAATTCACTTGCCACCTACTAAATCTGACTGCATAGGTTTTAGGATTACATCTGGTATACCAGTGGTGTCATATGTGTCATATATGATCCAGGAAAGCGAAAATACAGCCTCAGATGGCTGTATCAGGAAATGCTGATATATTCTCAATTAAGGTAGATTCAAGGTTGAAAACCATATTGATTCATACAGGAGTCACCCCTGAAACGAATTTTAGTAGTGTGTTCCATCAGAAATACATATGTAGCCCAAAGTGCAGGTTCAGGGAGTGTAGTTGGCGAGGGATAGGTAAAATGCCAGATCAGCCCAAACCACCCCTTAAAGTTGGTCAAACTGGCTGAAATTTTTACAGGAAACTCAGTTTATATCAGAGAATGAATTTGTATTAGGCTGGCATACTCGAGGGCCACATTACAAATTTCAATTTCCGGGGTGTGGGGGGGCCCCAGGTCACCCCTCAGGTGGAAGATGTCAAATATATCATAATATTGCTAATCTGAAGCCCAAATTTAATTTCATTCATATTCTAATAATTAATGAGGATATTTTAGGCGCATTTGGAGCATTACATGTCTGACCTGAAATTATTTCACCAAAATATTGTTCTAAATATAGCCAAATATAGATGTAAATCAGCCCAAACCAGTACCAAATATTGGTCTATAAGTCTAAAATTTGGCCTAAAATTCACTTGCCACCTACTAAATCTGACTGCATAGGTTTTAGGATTACATCTGGTATACCAGTGGTGTCATATGTGTCATATATGATCCAGGAAAGCGAAAATACAGCCTCAGATGGCTGTATCAGGAAATGCTGATATATTCTCAATTAAGGTAGATTCAAGGTTGAAAACCATATTGATTCATACAGGAGTCACACCTGAAACGAATTTTAGTAGTGTGTTCCATCAGAAATACATATGTAGCCCAAAGTGCAGGTTCAGGGAGTGTAGTTGGCGAGGGATAGGTAAAATGCCAGATCAGCCCAAACCACCCCTTAAAGTTGGTCAAACTGGCTGAAATTTTTACAGGAAACTCAGTTTATATCAGAGAATGAATTTGTATTAGGCTGGCATACTCGAGGGCCACATTACAAATTTCAATTTCCGGGGTGTGGGGGGCCCCAGGTCACCCCTCAGGTGGAAGATGTCAAATATATCATAATATTGCTAATCTGAAGCCCAAATTTAATTTCATTCATATTCTAATAATTAATGAGGATATTTTAGGCGCATTTGGAGCATTACATGTCTGACCTGAAATTATTTCACCAAAATATTGTTCTAAATATAGCCAAATATAGATGTAAATCAGCCCAAACCAGTACCAAATATTGGTCTATAAGTCTAAAATTTGGCCTAAAATTCACTTGCCACCTACTAAATCTGACTGCATAGGTTTTAGGATTACATCTGGTATACCAGTGGTGTCATATGTGTCATATATGATCCAGGAAAGCGAAAATACAGCCTCAGATGGCTGTATCAGGAAATGCTGATATATTCTCAATTAAGGTAGATTCAAGGTTGAAAACCATATTGATTCATACAGGAGTCACCCCTGAAACGAATTTTAGTAGTGTGTTCCATCAGAAATACATATGTAGCCCAAAGTGCAGGTTCAGGGAGTGTAGTTGGCGAGGGATAGGTAAAATGCCAGATCAGCCCAAACCACCCCTTAAAGTTGGTCAAACTGGCTGAAATTTTTACAGGAAACTCAGTTTATATCAGAGAATGAATTTGTATTAGGCTGGCATACTCGAGGGCCACATTACAAATTTCAATTTCCGGGGTGTGGGGGGGCCCCAGGTCACCCCTCAGGTGGAAGATGTCAAATATATCATAATATTGCTAATCTGAAGCCCAAATTTAATTTCATTCATATTCTAATAATTAATGAGGATATTTTAGGCGCATTTGGAGCATTACATGTCTGACCTGAAATTATTTCACCAAAATATTGTTCTAAATATAGCCAAATATAGATGTAAATCAGCCCAAACCAGTACCAAATATTGGTCTATAAGTCTAAAATTTGGCCTAAAATTCACTTGCCACCTACTAAATCTGACTGCATAGGTTTTAGGATTACATCTGGTATACCAGTGGTGTCATATGTGTCATATATGATCCAGGAAAGCGAAAATACAGCCTCAGATGGCTGTATCAGGAAATGCTGATATATTCTCAATTAAGGTAGATTCAAGGTTGAAAACCATATTGATTCATACAGGAGTCACCCCTGAAACGAATTTTAGTAGTGTGTTCCATCAGAAATACATATGTAGCCCAAAGTGCAGGTTCAGGGAGTGTAGTTGGCGAGGGATAGGTAAAATGCCAGATCAGCCCAAACCACCCCTTAAAGTTGGTCAAACTGGCTGAAATTTTTACAGGAAACTCAGTTTATATCAGAGAATGAATTTGTATTAGGCTGGCATACTCGAGGGCCACATTACAAATTTCAATTTCCGGGGTGTGGGGGGGGGCCAGGTCACCCCTCAGGTGGAAGATGTCAAATATATCATAATATTGCTAATCTGAAGCCCAAATTTAATTTCATTCATATTCTAATAATTAATGAGGATATTTTAGGCGCATTTGGAGCATTACATGTCTGACCTGAAATTATTTCACCAAAATATTGTTCTAAATATAGCCAAATATAGATGTAAATCAGCCCAAACCAGTACCAAATATTGGTCTATAAGTCTAAAATTTGGCCTAAAATTCACTTGCCACCTACTAAATCTGACTGCATAGGTTTTAGGATTACATCTGGTATACCAGTGGTGTCATATGTGTCATATATGATCCAGGAAAGCGAAAATACAGCCTCAGATGGCTGTATCAGGAAATGCTGATATATTCTCAATTAAGGTAGATTCAAGGTTGAAAACCATATTGATTCATACAGGAGTCACCCCTGAAACGAATTTTAGTAGTGTGTTCCATCAGAAATACATATGTAGCCCAAAGTGCAGGTTCAGGGAGTGTAGTTGGCGAGGGATAGGTAAAATGCCAGATCAGCCCAAACCACCCCTTAAAGTTGGTCAAACTGGCTGAAATTTTTACAGGAAACTCAGTTTATATCAGAGAATGAATTTGTATTAGGCTGGCATACTCGAGGGCCACATTACAAATTTCAATTTCCGGGGTGTGGGGGGGCCCCAGGTCACCCCTCAGGTGGAAGATGTCAAATATATCATAATATTGCTAATCTGAAGCCCAAATTTAATTTCATTCATATTCTAATAATTAATGAGGATATTTTAGGCGCATTTGGAGCATTACATGTCTGACCTGAAATTATTTCACCAAAATATTGTTCTAAATATAGCCAAATATAGATGTAAATCAGCCCAAACCAGTACCAAATATTGGTCTATAAGTCTAAAATTTGGCCTAAAATTCACTTGCCACCTACTAAATCTGACTGCATAGGTTTTAGGATTACATCTGGTATACCAGTGGTGTCATATGTGTCATATATGATCCAGGAAAGCGAAAATACAGCCTCAGATGGCTGTATCAGGAAATGCTGATATATTCTCAATTAAGGTAGATTCAAGGTTGAAAACCATATTGATTCATACAGGAGTCACCCCTGAAACGAATTTTAGTAGTGTGTTCCATCAGAAATACATATGTAGCCCAAAGTGCAGGTTCAGGGAGTGTAGTTGGCGAGGGATAGGTAAAATGCCAGATCAGCCCAAACCACCCCTTAAAGTTGGTCAAACTGGCTGAAATTTTTACAGGAAACTCAGTTTATATCAGAGAATGAATTTGTATTAGGCTGGCATACTCGAGGGCCACATTACAAATTTCAATTTCCGGGGTGTGGGGGGCCCCAGGTCACCCCTCAGGTGGAAGATGTCAAATATATCATAATATTGCTAATCTGAAGCCCAAATTTAATTTCATTCATATTCTAATAATTAATGAGGATATTTTAGGCGCATTTGGAGCATTACATGTCTGACCTGAAATTATTTCACCAAAATATTGTTCTAAATATAGCCAAATATAGATGTAAATCAGCCCAAACCAGTACCAAATATTGGTCTATAAGTCTAAAATTTGGCCTAAAATTCACTTGCCACCTACTAAATCTGACTGCATAGGTTTTAGGATTACATCTGGTATACCAGTGGTGTCATATGTGTCATATATGATCCAGGAAAGCGAAAATACAGCCTCAGATGGCTGTATCAGGAAATGCTGATATATTCTCAATTAAGGTAGATTCAAGGTTGAAAACCATATTGATTCATACAGGAGTCACCCCTGAAACGAATTTTAGTAGTGTGTTCCATCAGAAATACATATGTAGCCCAAAGTGCAGGTTCAGGGAGTGTAGTTGGCGAGGGATAGGTAAAATGCCAGATCAGCCCAAACCACCCCTTAAAGTTGGTCAAACTGGCTGAAATTTTTACAGGAAACTCAGTTTATATCAGAGAATGAATTTGTATTAGGCTGGCATACTCGAGGGCCACATTACAAATTTCAATTTCCGGGGTGTGGGGGGGCCCCAGGTCACCCCTCAGGTGGAAGATGTCAAATATATCATAATATTGCTAATCTGAAGCCCAAATTTAATTTCATTCATATTCTAATAATTAATGAGGATATTTTAGGCGCATTTGGAGCATTACATGTCTGACCTGAAATTATTTCACCAAAATATTGTTCTAAATATAGCCAAATATAGATGTAAATCAGCCCAAACCAGTACCAAATATTGGTCTATAAGTCTAAAATTTGGCCTAAAATTCACTTGCCACCTACTAAATCTGACTGCATAGGTTTTAGGATTACATCTGGTATACCAGTGGTGTCATATGTGTCATATATGATCCAGGAAAGCGAAAATACAGCCTCAGATGGCTGTATCAGGAAATGCTGATATATTCTCAATTAAGGTAGATTCAAGGTTGAAAACCATATTGATTCATACAGGAGTCACCCCTGAAACGAATTTTAGTAGTGTGTTCCATCAGAAATACATATGTAGCCCAAAGTGCAGGTTCAGGGAGTGTAGTTGGCGAGGGATAGGTAAAATGCCAGATCAGCCCAAACCACCCCTTAAAGTTGGTCAAACTGGCTGAAATTTTTACAGGAAACTCAGTTTATATCAGAGAATGAATTTGTATTAGGCTGGCATACTCGAGGGCCACATTACAAATTTCAATTTCCGGGGTGTGGGGGGCCCCAGGTCACCCCTCAGGTGGAAGATGTCAAATATATCATAATATTGCTAATCTGAAGCCCAAATTTAATTTCATTCATATTCTAATAATTAATGAGGATATTTTAGGCGCATTTGGAGCATTACATGTCTGACCTGAAATTATTTCACCAAAATATTGTTCTAAATATAGCCAAATATAGATGTAAATCAGCCCAAACCAGTACCAAATATTGGTCTATAAGTCTAAAATTTGGCCTAAAATTCACTTGCCACCTACTAAATCTGACTGCATAGGTTTTAGGATTACATCTGGTATACCAGTGGTGTCATATGTGTCATATATGATCCAGGAAAGCGAAAATACAGCCTCAGATGGCTGTATCAGGAAATGCTGATATATTCTCAATTAAGGTAGATTCAAGGTTGAAAACCATATTGATTCATACAGGAGTCACCCCTGAAACGAATTTTAGTAGTGTGTTCCATCAGAAATACATATGTAGCCCAAAGTGCAGGTTCAGGGAGTGTAGTTGGCGAGGGATAGGTAAAATGCCAGATCAGCCCAAACCACCCCTTAAAGTTGGTCAAACTGGCTGAAATTTTTACAGGAAACTCAGTTTATATCAGAGAATGAATTTGTATTAGGCTGGCATACTCGAGGGCCACATTACAAATTTCAATTTCCGGGGTGTGGGGGGGCCCCAGGTCACCCCTCAGGTGGAAGATGTCAAATATATCATAATATTGCTAATCTGAAGCCCAAATTTAATTTCATTCATATTCTAATAATTAATGAGGATATTTTAGGCGCATTTGGAGCATTACATGTCTGACCTGAAATTATTTCACCAAAATATTGTTCTAAATATAGCCAAATATAGATGTAAATCAGCCCAAACCAGTACCAAATATTGGTCTATAAGTCTAAAATTTGGCCTAAAATTCACTTGCCACCTACTAAATCTGACTGCATAGGTTTTAGGATTACATCTGGTATACCAGTGGTGTCATATGTGTCATATATGATCCAGGAAAGCGAAAATACAGCCTCAGATGGCTGTATCAGGAAATGCTGATATATTCTCAATTAAGGTAGATTCAAGGTTGAAAACCATATTGATTCATACAGGAGTCACCCCTGAAACGAATTTTAGTAGTGTGTTCCATCAGAAATACATATGTAGCCCAAAGTGCAGGTTCAGGGAGTGTAGTTGGCGAGGGATAGGTAAAATGCCAGATCAGCCCAAACCACCCCTTAAAGTTAGTCAAACTGGCTGAAATTTTTACAGGAAACTCAGTTTATATCAGAGAATGAATTTGTATTAGGCTGGCATACTCGAGGGCCACATTACAAATTTCAATTTCCGGGGTGTGGGGGGGCCCCAGGTCACCCCTCAGGTGGAAGATGTCAAATATATCATAATATTGCTAATCTGAAGCCCAAATTTAATTTCATTCATATTCTAATAATTAATGAGGATATTTTAGGCGCATTTGGAGCATTACATGTCTGACCTGAAATTATTTCACCAAAATATTGTTCTAAATATAGCCAAATATAGATGTAAATCAGCCCAAACCAGTACCAAATATTGGTCTATAAGTCTAAAATTTGGCCTAAAATTCACTTGCCACCTACTAAATCTGACTGCATAGGTTTTAGGATTACATCTGGTATACCAGTGGTGTCATATGTGTCATATATGATCCAGGAAAGCGAAAATACAGCCTCAGATGGCTGTATCAGGAAATGCTGATATATTCTCAATTAAGGTAGATTCAAGGTTGAAAACCATATTGATTCATACAGGAGTCACCCCTGAAACGAATTTTAGTAGTGTGTTCCATCAGAAATACATATGTAGCCCAAAGTGCAGGTTCAGGGAGTGTAGTTGGCGAGGGATAGGTAAAATGCCAGATCAGCCCAAACCACCCCTTAAAGTTGGTCAAACTGGCTGAAATTTTTACAGGAAACTCAGTTTATATCAGAGAATGAATTTGTATTAGGCTGGCATACTCGAGGGCCACATTACAAATTTCAATTTCCGGGGTGTGGGGGGGCCCCAGGTCACCCCTCAGGTGGAAGATGTCAAATATATCATAATATTGCTAATCTGAAGCCCAAATTTAATTTCATTCATATTCTAATAATTAATGAGGATATTTTAGGCGCATTTGGAGCATTACATGTCTGACCTGAAATTATTTCACCAAAATATTGTTCTAAATATAGCCAAATATAGATGTAAATCAGCCCAAACCAGTACCAAATATTGGTCTATAAGTCTAAAATTTGGCCTAAAATTCACTTGCCACCTACTAAATCTGACTGCATAGGTTTTAGGATTACATCTGGTATACCAGTGGTGTCATATGTGTCATATATGATCCAGGAAAGCGAAAATACAGCCTCAGATGGCTGTATCAGGAAATGCTGATATATTCTCAATTAAGGTAGATTCAAGGTTGAAAACCATATTGATTCATACAGGAGTCACCCCTGAAACGAATTTTAGTAGTGTGTTCCATCAGAAATACATATGTAGCCCAAAGTGCAGGTTCAGGGAGTGTAGTTGGCGAGGGATAGGTAAAATGCCAGATCAGCCCAAACCACCCCTTAAAGTTGGTCAAACTGGCTGAAATTTTTACAGGAAACTCAGTTTATATCAGAGAATGAATTTGTATTAGACTGGCATACTCGAGGGCCACATTACAAATTTCAATTTCCGGGGTGTGGGGGGGCCCCAGGTCACCCCTCAGGTGGAAGATGTCAAATATATCATAATATTGCTAATCTGAAGCCCAAATTTAATTTCATTCATATTCTAATAATTAATGAGGATATTTTAGGCGCATTTGGAGCATTACATGTCTGACCTGAAATTATTTCACCAAAATATTGTTCTAAATATAGCCAAATATAGATGTAAATCAGCCCAAACCAGTACCAAATATTGGTCTATAAGTCTAAAATTTGGCCTAAAATTCACTTGCCACCTACTAAATCTGACTGCATAGGTTTTAGGATTACATCTGGTATACCAGTGGTGTCATATGTGTCATATATGATCCAGGAAAGCGAAAATACAGCCTCAGATGGCTGTATCAGGAAATGCTGATATATTCTCAATTAAGGTAGATTCAAGGTTGAAAACCATATTGATTCATACAGGAGTCACCCCTGAAACGAATTTTAGTAGTGTGTTCCATCAGAAATACATATGTAGCCCAAAGTGCAGGTTCAGGGAGTGTAGTTGGCGAGGGATAGGTAAAATGCCAGATCAGCCCAAACCACCCCTTAAAGTTGGTCAAACTGGCTGAAATTTTTACAGGAAACTCAGTTTATATCAGAGAATGAATTTGTATTAGGCTGGCATACTCGAGGGCCACATTACAAATTTCAATTTCCGGGGTGTGGGGGGGCCCCAGGTCACCCCTCAGGTGGAAGATGTCAAATATATCATAATATTGCTAATCTGAAGCCCAAATTTAATTTCATTCATATTCTAATAATTAATGAGGATATTTTAGGCGCATTTGGAGCATTACATGTCTGACCTGAAATTATTTCACCAAAATATTGTTCTAAATATAGCCAAATATAGATGTAAATCAGCCCAAACCAGTACCAAATATTGGTCTATAAGTCTAAAATTTGGCCTAAAATTCACTTGCCACCTACTAAATCTGACTGCATAGGTTTTAGGATTACATCTGGTATACCAGTGGTGTCATATGTGTCATATATGATCCAGGAAAGCGAAAATACAGCCTCAGATGGCTGTATCAGGAAATGCTGATATATTCTCAATTAAGGTAGATTCAAGGTTGAAAACCATATTGATTCATACAGGAGTCACCCCTGAAACGAATTTTAGTAGTGTGTTCCATCAGAAATACATATGTAGCCCAAAGTGCAGGTTCAGGGAGTGTAGTTGGCGAGGGATAGGTAAAATGCCAGATCAGCCCAAACCACCCCTTAAAGTTGGTCAAACTGGCTGAAATTTTTACAGGAAACTCAGTTTATATCAGAGAATGAATTTGTATTAGGCTGGCATACTCGAGGGCCGCATTACAAATTTCAATTTCCGGGGTGTGGGGGGCCCCAGGTCACCCCTCAGGTGGAAGATGTCAAATATATCATAATATTGCTAATCTGAAGCCCAAATTTAATTTCATTCATATTCTAATAATTAATGAGGATATTTTAGGCGCATTTGGAGCATTACATGTCTGACCTGAAATTATTTCACCAAAATATTGTTCTAAATATAGCCAAATATAGATGTAAATCAGCCCAAACCAGTACCAAATATTGGTCTATAAGTCTAAAATTTGGCCTAAAATTCACTTGCCACCTACTAAATCTGACTGCATAGGTTTTAGGATTACATCTGGTATACCAGTGGTGTCATATGTGTCATATATGATCCAGGAAAGCGAAAATACAGCCTCAGATGGCTGTATCAGGAAATGCTGATATATTCTCAATTAAGGTAGATTCAAGGTTGAAAACCATATTGATTCATACAGGAGTCACCCCTGAAACGAATTTTAGTAGTGTGTTCCATCAGAAATACATATGTAGCCCAAAGTGCAGGTTCAGGGAGTGTAGTTGGCGAGGGATAGGTAAAATGCCAGATCAGCCCAAACCACCCCTTAAAGTTGGTCAAACTGGCTGAAATTTTTACAGGAAACTCAGTTTATATCAGAGAATGAATTTGTATTAGGCTGGCATACTCGAGGGCCACATTACAAATTTCAATTTCCGGGGTGTGGGGGGGCCCCAGGTCACCCCTCAGGTGGAAGATGTCAAATATATCATAATATTGCTAATCTGAAGCCCAAATTTAATTTCATTCATATTCTAATAATTAATGAGGATATTTTAGGCGCATTTGGAGCATTACATGTCTGACCTGAAATTATTTCACCAAAATATTGTTCTAAATATAGCCAAATATAGATGTAAATCAGCCCAAACCAGTACCAAATATTGGTCTATAAGTCTAAAATTTGGCCTAAAATTCACTTGCCACCTACTAAATCTGACTGCATAGGTTTTAGGATTACATCTGGTATACCAGTGGTGTCATATGTGTCATATATGATCCAGGAAAGCGAAAATACAGCCTCAGATGGCTGTATCAGGAAATGCTGATATATTCTCAATTAAGGTAGATTCAAGGTTGAAAACCATATTGATTCATACAGGAGTCACCCCTGAAACGAATTTTAGTAGTGTGTTCCATCAGAAATACATATGTAGCCCAAAGTGCAGGTTCAGGGAGTGTAGTTGGCGAGGGATAGGTAAAATGCCAGATCAGCCCAAACCACCCCTTAAAGTTGGTCAAACTGGCTGAAATTTTTACAGGAAACTCAGTTTATATCAGAGAATGAATTTGTATTAGGCTGGCATACTCGAGGGCCACATTACAAATTTCAATTTCCGGGGTGTGGGGGGGCCCCAGGTCACCCCTCAGGTGGAAGATGTCAAATATATCATAATATTGCTAATCTGAAGCCCAAATTTAATTTCATTCATATTCTAATAATTAATGAGGATATTTTAGGCGCATTTGGAGCATTACATGTCTGACCTGAAATTATTTCACCAAAATATTGTTCTAAATATAGCCAAATATAGATGTAAATCAGCCCAAACCAGTACCAAATATTGGTCTATAAGTCTAAAATTTGGCCTAAAATTCACTTGCCACCTACTAAATCTGACTGCATAGGTTTTAGGATTACATCTGGTATACCAGTGGTGTCATATGTGTCATATATGATCCAGGAAAGCGAAAATACAGCCTCAGATGGCTGTATCAGGAAATGCTGATATATTCTCAATTAAGGTAGATTCAAGGTTGAAAACCATATTGATTCATACAGGAGTCACCCCTGAAACGAATTTTAGTAGTGTGTTCCATCAGAAATACATATGTAGCCCAAAGTGCAGGTTCAGGGAGTGTAGTTGGCGAGGGATAGGTAAAATGCCAGATCAGCCCAAACCACCCCTTAAAGTTGGTCAAACTGGCTGAAATTTTTACAGGAAACTCAGTTTATATCAGAGAATGAATTTGTATTAGGCTGGCATACTCGAGGGCCACATTACAAATTTCAATTTCCGGGGTGTGGGGGGGCCCCAGGTCACCCCTCAGGTGGAAGATGTCAAATATATCATAATATTGCTAATCTGAAGCCCAAATTTAATTTCATTCATATTCTAATAATTAATGAGGATATTTTAGGCGCATTTGGAGCATTACATGTCTGACCTGAAATTATTTCACCAAAATATTGTTCTAAATATAGCCTAATATAGATGTAAATCAGCCCAAACCAGTACCAAATATTGGTCTATAAGTCTAAAATTTGGCCTAAAATTCACTTGCCACCTACTAAATCTGACTGCATAGGTTTTAGGATTACATCTGGTATACCAGTGGTGTCATATGTGTCATATATGATCCAGGAAAGCGAAAATACAGCCTCAGATGGCTGTATCAGGAAATGCTGATATATTCTCAATTAAGGTAGATTCAAGGTTGAAAACCATATTGATTCATACAGGAGTCACCCCTGAAACGAATTTTAGTAGTGTGTTCCATCAGAAATACATATGTAGCCCAAAGTGCAGGTTCAGGGAGTGTAGTTGGCGAGGGATAGGTAAAATGCCAGATCAGCCCAAACCACCCCTTAAAGTTGGTCAAACTGGCTGAAATTTTTACAGGAAACTCAGTTTATATCAGAGAATGAATTTGTATTAGGCTGGCATACTCGAGGGCCACATTACAAATTTCAATTTCCGGGGTGTGGGGGGGCCCCAGGTCACCCCTCAGGTGGAAGATGTCAAATATATCATAATATTGCTAATCTGAAGCCCAAATTTAATTTCATTCATATTCTAATAATTAATGAGGATATTTTAGGCGCATTTGGAGCATTACATGTCTGACCTGAAATTATTTCACCAAAATATTGTTCTAAATATAGCCAAATATAGATGTAAATCAGCCCAAACCAGTACCAAATATTGGTCTATAAGTCTAAAATTTGGCCTAAAATTCACTTGCCACCTACTAAATCTGACTGCATAGGTTTTAGGATTACATCTGGTATACCAGTGGTGTCATATGTGTCATATATGATCCAGGAAAGCGAAAATACAGCCTCAGATGGCTGTATCAGGAAATGCTGATATATTCTCAATTAAGGTAGATTCAAGGTTGAAAACCATATTGATTCATACAGGAGTCACCCCTGAAACGAATTTTAGTAGTGTGTTCCATCAGAAATACATATGTAGCCCAAAGTGCAGGTTCAGGGAGTGTAGTTGGCGAGGGATAGGTAAAATGCCAGATCAGCCCAAACCACCCCTTAAAGTTGGTCAAACTGGCTGAAATTTTTACAGGAAACTCAGTTTATATCAGAGAATGAATTTGTATTAGGCTGGCATACTCGAGGGCCACATTACAAATTTCAATTTCCGGGGTGTGGGGGGGCCCCAGGTCACCCCTCAGGTGGAAGATGTCAAATATATCATAATATTGCTAATCTGAAGCCCAAATTTAATTTCATTCATATTCTAATAATTAATGAGGATATTTTAGGCGCATTTGGAGCATTACATGTCTGACCTGAAATTATTTCACCAAAATATTGTTCTAAATATAGCCAAATATAGATGTAAATCAGCCCAAACCAGTACCAAATATTGGTCTATAAGTCTAAAATTTGGCCTAAAATTCACTTGCCACCTACTAAATCTGACTGCATAGGTTTTAGGATTACATCTGGTATACCAGTGGTGTCATATGTGTCATATATGATCCAGGAAAGCGAAAATACAGCCTCAGATGGCTGTATCAGGAAATGCTGATATATTCTCAATTAAGGTAGATTCAAGGTTGAAAACCATATTGATTCATACAGGAGTCACCCCTGAAACGAATTTTAGTAGTGTGTTCCATCAGAAATACATATGTAGCCCAAAGTGCAGGTTCAGGGAGTGTAGTTGGCGAGGGATAGGTAAAATGCCAGATCAGCCCAAACCACCCCTTAAAGTTGGTCAAACTGGCTGAAATTTTTACAGGAAACTCAGTTTATATCAGAGAATGAATTTGTATTAGGCTGGCATACTCGAGGGCCACATTACAAATTTCAATTTCCGGGGTGTGGGGGGGCCCCAGGTCACCCCTCAGGTGGAAGATGTCAAATATATCATAATATTGCTAATCTGAAGCCCAAATTTAATTTCATTCATATTCTAATAATTAATGAGGATATTTTAGGCGCATTTGGAGCATTACATGTCTGACCTGAAATTATTTCACCAAAATATTGTTCTAAATATAGCCAAATATAGATGTAAATCAGCCCAAACCAGTACCAAATATTGGTCTATAAGTCTAAAATTTGGCCTAAAATTCACTTGCCACCTACTAAATCTGACTGCATAGGTTTTAGGATTACATCTGGTATACCAGTGGTGTCATATGTGTCATATATGATCCAGGAAAGCGAAAATACAGCCTCAGATGGCTGTATCAGGAAATGCTGATATATTCTCAATTAAGGTAGATTCAAGGTTGAAAACCATATTGATTCATACAGGAGTCACCCCTGAAACGAATTTTAGTAGTGTGTTCCATCAGAAATACATATGTAGCCCAAAGTGCAGGTTCAGGGAGTGTAGTTGGCGAGGGATAGGTAAAATGCCAGATCAGCCCAAACCACCCCTTAAAGTTGGTCAAACTGGCTGAAATTTTTACAGGAAACTCAGTTTATATCAGAGAATGAATTTGTATTAGACTGGCATACTCGAGGGCCACATTACAAATTTCAATTTCCGGGGTGTGGGGGGGCCCCAGGTCACCCCTCAGGTGGAAGATGTCAAATATATCATAATATTGCTAATCTGAAGCCCAAATTTAATTTCATTCATATTCTAATAATTAATGAGGATATTTTAGGCGCATTTGGAGCATTACATGTCTGACCTGAAATTATTTCACCAAAATATTGTTCTAAATATAGCCAAATATAGATGTAAATCAGCCCAAACCAGTACCAAATATTGGTCTATAAGTCTAAAATTTGGCCTAAAATTCACTTGCCACCTACTAAATCTGACTGCATAGGTTTTAGGATTACATCTGGTATACCAGTGGTGTCATATGTGTCATATATGATCCAGGAAAGCGAAAATACAGCCTCAGATGGCTGTATCAGGAAATGCTGATATATTCTCAATTAAGGTAGATTCAAGGTTGAAAACCATATTGATTCATACAGGAGTCACCCCTGAAACGAATTTTAGTAGTGTGTTCCATCAGAAATACATATGTAGCCCAAAGTGCAGGTTCAGGGAGTGTAGTTGGCGAGGGATAGGTAAAATGCCAGATCAGCCCAAACCACCCCTTAAAGTTGGTCAAACTGGCTGAAATTTTTACAGGAAACTCAGTTTATATCAGAGAATGAATTTGTATTAGGCTGGCATACTCGAGGGCCACATTACAAATTTCAATTTCCGGGGTGTGGGGGGGCCCCAGGTCACCCCTCAGGTGGAAGATGTCAAATATATCATAATATTGCTAATCTGAAGCCCAAATTTAATTTCATTCATATTCTAATAATTAATGAGGATATTTTAGGCGCATTTGGAGCATTACATGTCTGACCTGAAATTATTTCACCAAAATATTGTTCTAAATATAGCCAAATATAGATGTAAATCAGCCCAAACCAGTACCAAATATTGGTCTATAAGTCTAAAATTTGGCCTAAAATTCACTTGCCACCTACTAAATCTGACTGCATAGGTTTTAGGATTACATCTGGTATACCAGTGGTGTCATATGTGTCATATATGATCCAGGAAAGCGAAAATACAGCCTCAGATGGCTGTATCAGGAAATGCTGATATATTCTCAATTAAGGTAGATTCAAGGTTGAAAACCATATTGATTCATACAGGAGTCACCCCTGAAACGAATTTTAGTAGTGTGTTCCATCAGAAATACATATGTAGCCCAAAGTGCAGGTTCAGGGAGTGTAGTTGGCGAGGGATAGGTAAAATGCCAGATCAGCCCAAACCACCCCTTAAAGTTGGTCAAACTGGCTGAAATTTTTACAGGAAACTCAGTTTATATCAGAGAATGAATTTGTATTAGGCTGGCATACTCGAGGGCCACATTACAAATTTCAATTTCCGGGGTGTGGGGGGGCCCCAGGTCACCCCTCAGGTGGAAGATGTCAAATATATCATAATATTGCTAATCTGAAGCCCAAATTTAATTTCATTCATATTCTAATAATTAATGAGGATATTTTAGGCGCATTTGGAGCATTACATGTCTGACCTGAAATTATTTCACCAAAATATTGTTCTAAATATAGCCAAATATAGATGTAAATCAGCCCAAACCAGTACCAAATATTGGTCTATAAGTCTAAAATTTGGCCTAAAATTCACTTGCCACCTACTAAATCTGACTGCATAGGTTTTAGGATTACATCTGGTATACCAGTGGTGTCATATGTGTCATATATGATCCAGGAAAGCGAAAATACAGCCTCAGATGGCTGTATCAGGAAATGCTGATATATTCTCAATTAAGGTAGATTCAAGGTTGAAAACCATATTGATTCATACAGGAGTCACCCCTGAAACGAATTTTAGTAGTGTGTTCCATCAGAAATACATATGTAGCCCAAAGTGCAGGTTCAGGGAGTGTAGTTGGCGAGGGATAGGTAAAATGCCAGATCAGCCCAAACCACCCCTTAAAGTTGGTCAAACTGGCTGAAATTTTTACAGGAAACTCAGTTTATATCAGAGAATGAATTTGTATTAGGCTGGCATACTCGAGGGCCACATTACAAATTTCAATTTCCGGGGTGTGGGGGGGCCCCAGGTCACCCCTCAGGTGGAAGATGTCAAATATATCATAATATTGCTAATCTGAAGCCCAAATTTAATTTCATTCATATTCTAATAATTAATGAGGATATTTTAGGCGCATTTGGAGCATTACATGTCTGACCTGAAATTATTTCACCAAAATATTGTTCTAAATATAGCCAAATATAGATGTAAATCAGCCCAAACCAGTACCAAATATTGGTCTATAAGTCTAAAATTTGGCCTAAAATTCACTTGCCACCTACTAAATCTGACTGCATAGGTTTTAGGATTACATCTGGTATACCAGTGGTGTCATATGTGTCATATATGATCCAGGAAAGCGAAAATACAGCCTCAGATGGCTGTATCAGGAAATGCTGATATATTCTCAATTAAGGTAGATTCAAGGTTGAAAACCATATTGATTCATACAGGAGTCACCCCTGAAACGAATTTTAGTAGTGTGTTCCATCAGAAATACATATGTAGCCCAAAGTGCAGGTTCAGGGAGTGTAGTTGGCGAGGGATAGGTAAAATGCCAGATCAGCCCAAACCACCCCTTAAAGTTGGTCAAACTGGCTGAAATTTTTACAGGAAACTCAGTTTATATCAGAGAATGAATTTGTATTAGGCTGGCATACTCGAGGGCCACATTACAAATTTCAATTTCCGGGGTGTGGGGGGGCCCCAGGTCACCCCTCAGGTGGAAGATGTCAAATATATCATAATATTGCTAATCTGAAGCCCAAATTTAATTTCATTCATATTCTAATAATTAATGAGGATATTTTAGGCGCATTTGGAGCATTACATGTCTGACCTGAAATTATTTCACCAAAATATTGTTCTAAATATAGCCAAATATAGATGTAAATCAGCCCAAACCAGTACCAAATATTGGTCTATAAGTCTAAAATTTGGCCTAAAATTCACTTGCCACCTACTAAATCTGACTGCATAGGTTTTAGGATTACATCTGGTATACCAGTGGTGTCATATGTGTCATATATGATCCAGGAAAGCGAAAATACAGCCTCAGATGGCTGTATCAGGAAATGCTGATATATTCTCAATTAAGGTAGATTCAAGGTTGAAAACCATATTGATTCATACAGGAGTCACCCCTGAAACGAATTTTAGTAGTGTGTTCCATCAGAAATACATATGTAGCCCAAAGTGCAGGTTCAGGGAGTGTAGTTGGCGAGGGATAGGTAAAATGCCAGATCAGCCCAAACCACCCCTTAAAGTTGGTCAAACTGGCTGAAATTTTTACAGGAAACTCAGTTTATATCAGAGAATGAATTTGTATTAGGCTGGCATACTCGAGGGCCACATTACAAATTTCAATTTCCGGGGTGTGGGGGGGCCCCAGGTCACCCCTCAGGTGGAAGATGTCAAATATATCATAATATTGCTAATCTGAAGCCCAAATTTAATTTCATTCATATTCTAATAATTAATGAGGATATTTTAGGCGCATTTGGAGCATTACATGTCTGACCTGAAATTATTTCACCAAAATATTGTTCTAAATATAGCCAAATATAGATGTAAATCAGCCCAAACCAGTACCAAATATTGGTCTATAAGTCTAAAATTTGGCCTAAAATTCACTTGCCACCTACTAAATCTGACTGCATAGGTTTTAGGATTACATCTGGTATACCAGTGGTGTCATATGTGTCATATATGATCCAGGAAAGCGAAAATACAGCCTCAGATGGCTGTATCAGGAAATGCTGATATATTCTCAATTAAGGTAGATTCAAGGTTGAAAACCATATTGATTCATACAGGAGTCACCCCTGAAACGAATTTTAGTAGTGTGTTCCATCAGAAATACATATGTAGCCCAAAGTGCAGGTTCAGGGAGTGTAGTTGGCGAGGGATAGGTAAAATGCCAGATCAGCCCAAACCACCCCTTAAAGTTGGTCAAACTGGCTGAAATTTTTACAGGAAACTCAGTTTATATCAGAGAATGAATTTGTATTAGGCTGGCATACTCGAGGGCCACATTACAAATTTCAATTTCCGGGGTGTGGGGGGGCCCCAGGTCACCCCTCAGGTGGAAGATGTCAAATATATCATAATATTGCTAATCTGAAGCCCAAATTTAATTTCATTCATATTCTAATAATTAATGAGGATATTTTAGGCGCATTTGGAGCATTACATGTCTGACCTGAAATTATTTCACCAAAATATTGTTCTAAATATAGCCAAATATAGATGTAAATCAGCCCAAACCAGTACCAAATATTGGTCTATAAGTCTAAAATTTGGCCTAAAATTCACTTGCCACCTACTAAATCTGACTGCATAGGTTTTAGGATTACATCTGGTATACCAGTGGTGTCATATGTGTCATATATGATCCAGGAAAGCGAAAATACAGCCTCAGATGGCTGTATCAGGAAATGCTGATATATTCTCAATTAAGGTAGATTCAAGGTTGAAAACCATATTGATTCATACAGGAGTCACCCCTGAAACGAATTTTAGTAGTGTGTTCCATCAGAAATACATATGTAGCCCAAAGTGCAGGTTCAGGGAGTGTAGTTGGCGAGGGATAGGTAAAATGCCAGATCAGCCCAAACCACCCCTTAAAGTTGGTCAAACTGGCTGAAATTTTTACAGGAAACTCAGTTTATATCAGAGAATGAATTTGTATTAGGCTGGCATACTCGAGGGCCACATTACAAATTTCAATTTCCGGGGTGTGGGGGGGCCCCAGGTCACCCCTCAGGTGGAAGATGTCAAATATATCATAATATTGCTAATCTGAAGCCCAAATTTAATTTCATTCATATTCTAATAATTAATGAGGATATTTTAGGCGCATTTGGAGCATTACATGTCTGACCTGAAATTATTTCACCAAAATATTGTTCTAAATATAGCCAAATATAGATGTAAATCAGCCCAAACCAGTACCAAATATTGGTCTATAAGTCTAAAATTTGGCCTAAAATTCACTTGCCACCTACTAAATCTGACTGCATAGGTTTTAGGATTACATCTGGTATACCAGTGGTGTCATATGTGTCATATATGATCCAGGAAAGCGAAAATACAGCCTCAGATGGCTGTATCAGGAAATGCTGATATATTCTCAATTAAGGTAGATTCAAGGTTGAAAACCATATTGATTCATACAGGAGTCACCCCTGAAACGAATTTTAGTAGTGTGTTCCATCAGAAATACATATGTAGCCCAAAGTGCAGGTTCAGGGAGTGTAGTTGGCGAGGGATAGGTAAAATGCCAGATCAGCCCAAACCACCCCTTAAAGTTGGTCAAACTGGCTGAAATTTTTACAGGAAACTCAGTTTATATCAGAGAATGAATTTGTATTAGGCTGGCATACTCGAGGGCCACATTACAAATTTCAATTTCCGGGGTGTGGGGGGGCCCCAGGTCACCCCTCAGGTGGAAGATGTCAAATATATCATAATATTGCTAATCTGAAGCCCAAATTTAATTTCATTCATATTCTAATAATTAATGAGGATATTTTAGGCGCATTTGGAGCATTACATGTCTGACCTGAAATTATTTCACCAAAATATTGTTCTAAATATAGCCAAATATAGATGTAAATCAGCCCAAACCAGTACCAAATATTGGTCTATAAGTCTAAAATTTGGCCTAAAATTCACTTGCCACCTACTAAATCTGACTGCATAGGTTTTAGGATTACATCTGGTATACCAGTGGTGTCATATGTGTCATATATGATCCAGGAAAGCGAAAATACAGCCTCAGATGGCTGTATCAGGAAATGCTGATATATTCTCAATTAAGGTAGATTCAAGGTTGAAAACCATATTGATTCATACAGGAGTCACCCCTGAAACGAATTTTAGTAGTGTGTTCCATCAGAAATACATATGTAGCCCAAAGTGCAGGTTCAGGGAGTGTAGTTGGCGAGGGATAGGTAAAATGCCAGATCAGCCCAAACCACCCCTTAAAGTTGGTCAAACTGGCTGAAATTTTTACAGGAAACTCAGTTTATATCAGAGAATGAATTTGTATTAGGCTGGCATACTCGAGGGCCACATTACAAATTTCAATTTCCGGGGTGTGGGGGGGCCCCAGGTCACCCCTCAGGTGGAAGATGTCAAATATATCATAATATTGCTAATCTGAAGCCCAAATTTAATTTCATTCATATTCTAATAATTAATGAGGATATTTTAGGCGCATTTGGAGCATTACATGTCTGACCTGAAATTATTTCACCAAAATATTGTTCTAAATATAGCCAAATATAGATGTAAATCAGCCCAAACCAGTACCAAATATTGGTCTATAAGTCTAAAATTTGGCCTAAAATTCACTTGCCACCTACTAAATCTGACTGCATAGGTTTTAGGATTACATCTGGTATACCAGTGGTGTCATATGTGTCATATATGATCCAGGAAAGCGAAAATACAGCCTCAGATGGCTGTATCAGGAAATGCTGATATATTCTCAATTAAGGTAGATTCAAGGTTGAAAACCATATTGATTCATACAGGAGTCACCCCTGAAACGAATTTTAGTAGTGTGTTCCATCAGAAATACATATGTAGCCCAAAGTGCAGGTTCAGGGAGTGTAGTTGGCGAGGGATAGGTAAAATGCCAGATCAGCCCAAACCACCCCTTAAAGTTGGTCAAACTGGCTGAAATTTTTACAGGAAACTCAGTTTATATCAGAGAATGAATTTGTATTAGGCTGGCATACTCGAGGGCCACATTACAAATTTCAATTTCCGGGGTGTGGGGGGGCCCCAGGTCACCCCTCAGGTGGAAGATGTCAAATATATCATAATATTGCTAATCTGAAGCCCAAATTTAATTTCATTCATATTCTAATAATTAATGAGGATATTTTAGGCGCATTTGGAGCATTACATGTCTGACCTGAAATTATTTCACCAAAATATTGTTCTAAATATAGCCAAATATAGATGTAAATCAGCCCAAACCAGTACCAAATATTGGTCTATAAGTCTAAAATTTGGCCTAAAATTCACTTGCCACCTACTAAATCTGACTGCATAGGTTTTAGGATTACATCTGGTATACCAGTGGTGTCATATGTGTCATATATGATCCAGGAAAGCGAAAATACAGCCTCAGATGGCTGTATCAGGAAATGCTGATATATTCTCAATTAAGGTAGATTCAAGGTTGAAAACCATATTGATTCATACAGGAGTCACCCCTGAAACGAATTTTAGTAGTGTGTTCCATCAGAAATACATATGTAGCCCAAAGTGCAGGTTCAGGGAGTGTAGTTGGCGAGGGATAGGTAAAATGCCAGATCAGCCCAAACCACCCCTTAAAGTTGGTCAAACTGGCTGAAATTTTTACAGGAAACTCAGTTTATATCAGAGAATGAATTTGTATTAGGCTGGCATACTCGAGGGCCACATTACAAATTTCAATTTCCGGGGTGTGGGGGGCCCCAGGTCACCCCTCAGGTGGAAGATGTCAAATATATCATAATATTGCTAATCTGAAGCCCAAATTTAATTTCATTCATATTCTAATAATTAATGAGGATATTTTAGGCGCATTTGGAGCATTACATGTCTGACCTGAAATTATTTCACCAAAATATTGTTCTAAATATAGCCAAATATAGATGTAAATCAGCCCAAACCAGTACCAAATATTGGTCTATAAGTCTAAAATTTGGCCTAAAATTCACTTGCCACCTACTAAATCTGACTGCATAGGTTTTAGGATTACATCTGGTATACCAGTGGTGTCATATGTGTCATATATGATCCAGGAAAGCGAAAATACAGCCTCAGATGGCTGTATCAGGAAATGCTGATATATTCTCAATTAAGGTAGATTCAAGGTTGAAAACCATATTGATTCATACAGGAGTCACCCCTGAAACGAATTTTAGTAGTGTGTTCCATCAGAAATACATATGTAGCCCAAAGTGCAGGTTCAGGGAGTGTAGTTGGCGAGGGATAGGTAAAATGCCAGATCAGCCCAAACCACCCCTTAAAGTTGGTCAAACTGGCTGAAATTTTTACAGGAAACTCAGTTTATATCAGAGAATGAATTTGTATTAGGCTGGCATACTCGAGGGCCACATTACAAATTTCAATTTCCGGGGTGTGGGGGGGCCCCAGGTCACCCCTCAGGTGGAAGATGTCAAATATATCATAATATTGCTAATCTGAAGCCCAAATTTAATTTCATTCATATTCTAATAATTAATGAGGATATTTTAGGCGCATTTGGAGCATTACATGTCTGACCTGAAATTATTTCACCAAAATATTGTTCTAAATATAGCCAAATATAGATGTAAATCAGCCCAAACCAGTACCAAATATTGGTCTATAAGTCTAAAATTTGGCCTAAAATTCACTTGCCACCTACTAAATCTGACTGCATAGGTTTTAGGATTACATCTGGTATACCAGTGGTGTCATATGTGTCATATATGATCCAGGAAAGCGAAAATACAGCCTCAGATGGCTGTATCAGGAAATGCTGATATATTCTCAATTAAGGTAGATTCAAGGTTGAAAACCATATTGATTCATACAGGAGTCACCCCTGAAACGAATTTTAGTAGTGTGTTCCATCAGAAATACATATGTAGCCCAAAGTGCAGGTTCAGGGAGTGTAGTTGGCGAGGGATAGGTAAAATGCCAGATCAGCCCAAACCACCCCTTAAAGTTGGTCAAACTGGCTGAAATTTTTACAGGAAACTCAGTTTATATCAGAGAATGAATTTGTATTAGGCTGGCATACTCGAGGGCCACATTACAAATTTCAATTTCCGGGGTGTGGGGGGGCCCCAGGTCACCCCTCAGGTGGAAGATGTCAAATATATCATAATATTGCTAATCTGAAGCCCAAATTTAATTTCATTCATATTCTAATAATTAATGAGGATATTTTAGGCGCATTTGGAGCATTACATGTCTGACCTGAAATTATTTCACCAAAATATTGTTCTAAATATAGCCAAATATAGATGTAAATCAGCCCAAACCAGTACCAAATATTGGTCTATAAGTCTAAAATTTGGCCTAAAATTCACTTGCCACCTACTAAATCTGACTGCATAGGTTTTAGGATTACATCTGGTATACCAGTGGTGTCATATGTGTCATATATGATCCAGGAAAGCGAAAATACAGCCTCAGATGGCTGTATCAGGAAATGCTGATATATTCTCAATTAAGGTAGATTCAAGGTTGAAAACCATATTGATTCATACAGGAGTCACCCCTGAAACGAATTTTAGTAGTGTGTTCCATCAGAAATACATATGTAGCCCAAAGTGCAGGTTCAGGGAGTGTAGTTGGCGAGGGATAGGTAAAATGCCAGATCAGCCCAAACCACCCCTTAAAGTTGGTCAAACTGGCTGAAATTTTTACAGGAAACTCAGTTTATATCAGAGAATGAATTTGTATTAGGCTGGCATACTCGAGGGCCACATTACAAATTTCAATTTCCGGGGTGTGGGGGGCCCCAGGTCACCCCTCTGGTGGAAGATGTCAAATATATCATAATATTGCTAATCTGAAGCCCAAATTTAATTTCATTCATATTCTAATAATTAATGAGGATATTTTAGGCGCATTTGGAGCATTACATGTCTGACCTGAAATTATTTCACCAAAATATTGTTCTAAATATAGCCAAATATAGATGTAAATCAGCCCAAACCAGTACCAAATATTGGTCTATAAGTCTAAAATTTGGCCTAAAATTCACTTGCCACCTACTAAATCTGACTGCATAGGTTTTAGGATTACATCTGGTATACCAGTGGTGTCATATGTGTCATATATGATCCAGGAAAGCGAAAATACAGCCTCAGATGGCTGTATCAGGAAATGCTGATATATTCTCAATTAAGGTAGATTCAAGGTTGAAAACCATATTGATTCATACAGGAGTCACCCCTGAAACGAATTTTAGTAGTGTGTTCCATCAGAAATACATATGTAGCCCAAAGTGCAGGTTCAGGGAGTGTAGTTGGCGAGGGATAGGTAAAATGCCAGATCAGCCCAAACCACCCCTTAAAGTTGGTCAAACTGGCTGAAATTTTTACAGGAAACTCAGTTTATATCAGAGAATGAATTTGTATTAGGCTGGCATACTCGAGGGCCACATTACAAATTTCAATTTCCGGGGTGTGGGGGGGCCCCAGGTCACCCCTCAGGTGGAAGATGTCAAATATATCATAATATTGCTAATCTGAAGCCCAAATTTAATTTCATTCATATTCTAATAATTAATGAGGATATTTTAGGCGCATTTGGAGCATTATATGTCTGACCTGAAATTATTTCACCAAAATATTGTTCTAAATATAGCCAAATATAGATGTAAATCAGCCCAAACCAGTACCAAATATTGGTCTATAAGTCTAAAATTTGGCCTAAAATTCACTTGCCACCTACTAAATCTGACTGCATAGGTTTTAGGATTACATCTGGTATACCAGTGGTGTCATATGTGTCATATATGATCCAGGAAAGCGAAAATACAGCCTCAGATGGCTGTATCAGGAAATGCTGATATATTCTCAATTAAGGTAGATTCAAGGTTGAAAACCATATTGATTCATACAGGAGTCACCCCTGAAATGAATTTTAGTAGTGTGTTCCATCAGAAATACATATGTAGCCCAAAGTGCAGGTTCAGGGAGTGTAGTTGGCGAGGGATAGGTAAAATGCCAGATCAGCCCAAACCACCCCTTAAAGTTGGTCAAACTGGCTGAAATTTTTACAGGAAACTCAGTTTATATCAGAGAATGAATTTGTATTAGGCTGGCATACTCGAGGGCCACATTACAAATTTCAATTTCCGGGGTGTGGGGGGGCCCCAGGTCACCCCTCAGGTGGAAGATGTCAAATATATCATAATATTGCTAATCTGAAGCCCAAATTTAATTTCATTCATATTCTAATAATTAATGAGGATATTTTAGGCGCATTTGGAGCATTACATGTCTGACCTGAAATTATTTCACCAAAATATTGTTCTAAATATAGCCAAATATAGATGTAAATCAGCCCAAACCAGTACCAAATATTGGTCTATAAGTCTAAAATTTGGCCTAAAATTCACTTGCCACCTACTAAATCTGACTGCATAGGTTTTAGGATTACATCTGGTATACCAGTGGTGTCATATGTGTCATATATGATCCAGGAAAGCGAAAATACAGCCTCAGATGGCTGTATCAGGAAATGCTGATATATTCTCAATTAAGGTAGATTCAAGGTTGAAAACCATATTGATTCATACAGGAGTCACCCCTGAAACGAATTTTAGTAGTGTGTTCCATCAGAAATACATATGTAGCCCAAAGTGCAGGTTCAGGGAGTGTAGTTGGCGAGGGATAGGTAAAATGCCAGATCAGCCCAAACCACCCCTTAAAGTTGGTCAAACTGGCTGAAATTTTTACAGGAAACTCAGTTTATATCAGAGAATGAATTTGTATTAGGCTGGCATACTCGAGGGCCACATTACAAATTTCAATTTCCGGGGTGTGGGGGGGCCCCAGGTCACCCCTCAGGTGGAAGATGTCAAATATATCATAATATTGCTAATCTGAAGCCCAAATTTAATTTCATTCATATTCTAATAATTAATGAGGATATTTTAGGCGCATTTGGAGCATTACATGTCTGACCTGAAATTATTTCACCAAAATATTGTTCTAAATATAGCCAAATATAGATGTAAATCAGCCCAAACCAGTACCAAATATTGGTCTATAAGTCTAAAATTTGGCCTAAAATTCACTTGCCACCTACTAAATCTGACTGCATAGGTTTTAGGATTACATCTGGTATACCAGTGGTGTCATATGTGTCATATATGATCCAGGAAAGCGAAAATACAGCCTCAGATGGCTGTATCAGGAAATGCTGATATATTCTCAATTAAGGTAGATTCAAGGTTGAAAACCATATTGATTCATACAGGAGTCACCCCTGAAACGAATTTTAGTAGTGTGTTCCATCAGAAATACATATGTAGCCCAAAGTGCAGGTTCAGGGAGTGTAGTTGGCGAGGGATAGGTAAAATGCCAGATCAGCCCAAACCACCCCTTAAAGTTGGTCAAACTGGCTGAAATTTTTACAGGAAACTCAGTTTATATCAGAGAATGAATTTGTATTAGGCTGGCATACTCGAGGGCCACATTACAAATTTCAATTTCCGGGGTGTGGGGGGGGCCCCAGGTCACCCCTCAGGTGGAAGATGTCAAATATATCATAATATTGCTAATCTGAAGCCCAAATTTAATTTCATTCATATTCTAATAATTAATGAGGATATTTTAGGCGCATTTGGAGCATTACATGTCTGACCTGAAATTATTTCACCAAAATATTGTTCTAAATATAGCCAAATATAGATGTAAATCAGCCCAAACCAGTACCAAATATTGGTCTATAAGTCTAAAATTTGGCCTAAAATTCACTTGCCACCTACTAAATCTGACTGCATAGGTTTTAGGATTACATCTGGTATACCAGTGGTGTCATATGTGTCATATATGATCCAGGAAAGCGAAAATACAGCCTCAGATGGCTGTATCAGGAAATGCTGATATATTCTCAATTAAGGTAGATTCAAGGTTGAAAACCATATTGATTCATACAGGAGTCACCCCTGAAACGAATTTTAGTAGTGTGTTCCATCAGAAATACATATGTAGCCCAAAGTGCAGGTTCAGGGAGTGTAGTTGGCGAGGGATAGGTAAAATGCCAGATCAGCCCAAACCACCCCTTAAAGTTGGTCAAACTGGCTGAAATTTTTACAGGAAACTCAGTTTATATCAGAGAATGAATTTGTATTAGGCTGGCATACTCGAGGGCCACATTACAAATTTCAATTTCCGGGGTGTGGGGGGGCCCCAGGTCACCCCTCAGGTGGAAGATGTCAAATATATCATAATATTGCTAATCTGAAGCCCAAATTTAATTTCATTCATATTCTAATAATTAATGAGGATATTTTAGGCGCATTTGGAGCATTACATGTCTGACCTGAAATTATTTCACCAAAATATTGTTCTAAATATAGCCAAATATAGATGTAAATCAGCCCAAACCAGTACCAAATATTGGTCTATAAGTCTAAAATTTGGCCTAAAATTCACTTGCCACCTACTAAATCTGACTGCATAGGTTTTAGGATTACATCTGGTATACCAGTGGTGTCATATGTGTCATATATGATCCAGGAAAGCGAAAATACAGCCTCAGATGGCTGTATCAGGAAATGCTGATATATTCTCAATTAAGGTAGATTCAAGGTTGAAAACCATATTGATTCATACAGGAGTCACCCCTGAAACGAATTTTAGTAGTGTGTTCCATCAGAAATACATATGTAGCCCAAAGTGCAGGTTCAGGGAGTGTAGTTGGCGAGGGATAGGTAAAATGCCAGATCAGCCCAAACCACCCCTTAAAGTTGGTCAAACTGGCTGAAATTTTTACAGGAAACTCAGTTTATATCAGAGAATGAATTTGTATTAGGCTGGCATACTCGAGGGCCACATTACAAATTTCAATTTCCGGGGTGTGGGGGGGCCCCAGGTCACCCCTCAGGTGGAAGATGTCAAATATATCATAATATTGCTAATCTGAAGCCCAAATTTAATTTCATTCATATTCTAATAATTAATGAGGATATTTTAGGCGCATTTGGAGCATTACATGTCTGACCTGAAATTATTTCACCAAAATATTGTTCTAAATATAGCCAAATATAGATGTAAATCAGCCCAAACCAGTACCAAATATTGGTCTATAAGTCTAAAATTTGGCCTAAAATTCACTTGCCACCTACTAAATCTGACTGCATAGGTTTTAGGATTACATCTGGTATACCAGTGGTGTCATATGTGTCATATATGATCCAGGAAAGCGAAAATACAGCCTCAGATGGCTGTATCAGGAAATGCTGATATATTCTCAATTAAGGTAGATTCAAGGTTGAAAACCATATTGATTCATACAGGAGTCACCCCTTAAACGAATTTTAGTAGTGTGTTCCATCAGAAATACATATGTAGCCCAAAGTGCAGGTTCAGGGAGTGTAGTTGGCGAGGGATAGGTAAAATGCCAGATCAGCCCAAACCACCCCTTAAAGTTGGTCAAACTGGCTGAAATTTTTACAGGAAACTCAGTTTATATCAGAGAATGAATTTGTATTAGGCTGGCATACTCGAGGGCCACATTACAAATTTCAATTTCCGGGGTGTGGGGGGGGGGCCCAGGTCACCCCTCAGGTGGAAGATGTCAAATATATCATAATATTGCTAATCTGAAGCCCAAATTTAATTTCATTCATATTCTAATAATTAATGAGGATATTTTAGGCGCATTTGGAGCATTACATGTCTGACCTGAAATTATTTCACCAAAATATTGTTCTAAATATAGCCAAATATAGATGTAAATCAGCCCAAACCAGTACCAAATATTGGTCTATAAGTCTAAAATTTGGCCTAAAATTCACTTGCCACCTACTAAATCTGACTGCATAGGTTTTAGGATTACATCTGGTATACCAGTGGTGTCATATGTGTCATATATGATCCAGGAAAGCGAAAATACAGCCTCAGATGGCTGTATCAGGAAATGCTGATATATTCTCAATTAAGGTAGATTCAAGGTTGAAAACCATATTGATTCATACAGGAGTCACCCCTGAAACGAATTTTAGTAGTGTGTTCCATCAGAAATACATATGTAGCCCAAAGTGCAGGTTCAGGGAGTGTAGTTGGCGAGGGATAGGTAAAATGCAGGAAACTCAGTTTATATCAGAGAATGAATTTGTATTAGGCTGGCATACTCGAGGGCCACATTACAAATTTCAATTTCCGGGGTGTGGGGGGGCCCCAGGTCACCCCTCAGGTGGAAGATGTCAAATATATCATAATATTGCTAATCTGAAGCCCAAATTTAATTTCATTCATATTCTAATAATTAATGAGGATATTTTAGGCGCATTTGGAGCATTACATGTCTGACCTGAAATTATTTCACCAAAATATTGTTCTAAATATAGCCAAATATAGATGTAAATCAGCCCAAACCAGTACCAAATATTGGTCTATAAGTCTAAAATTTGGCCTAAAATTCACTTGCCACCTACTAAATCTGACTGCATAGGTTTTAGGATTACATCTGGTATACCAGTGGTGTCATATGTGTCATATATGATCCAGGAAAGCGAAAATACAGCCTCAGATGGCTGTATCAGGAAATGCTGATATATTCTCAATTAAGGTAGATTCAAGGTTGAAAACCATATTGATTCATACAGGAGTCACCCCTGAAACGAATTTTAGTAGTGTGTTCCATCAGAAATACATATGTAGCCCAAAGTGCAGGTTCAGGGAGTGTAGTTGGCGAGGGATAGGTAAAATGCCAGATCAGCCCAAACCACCCCTTAAAGTTGGTCAAACTGGCTGAAATTTTTACAGGAAACTCAGTTTATATCAGAGAATGAATTTGTATTAGGCTGGCATACTCGAGGGCCACATTACAAATTTCAATTTCCGGGGTGTGGGGGGGGGGCCCCAGGTCACCCCTCAGGTGGAAGATGTCAAATATATCATAATATTGCTAATCTGAAGCCCAAATTTAATTTCATTCATATTCTAATAATTAATGAGGATATTTTAGGCGCATTTGGAGCATTACATGTCTGACCTGAAATTATTTCACCAAAATATTGTTCTAAATATAGCCAAATATAGATGTAAATCAGCCCAAACCAGTACCAAATATTGGTCTATAAGTCTAAAATTTGGCCTAAAATTCACTTGCCACCTACTAAATCTGACTGCATAGGTTTTAGGATTACATCTGGTATACCAGTGGTGTCATATGTGTCATATATGATCCAGGAAAGCGAAAATACAGCCTCAGATGGCTGTATCAGGAAATGCTGATATATTCTCAATTAAGGTAGATTCAAGGTTGAAAACCATATTGATTCATACAGGAGTCACCCCTTAAACGAATTTTAGTAGTGTGTTCCATCAGAAATACATATGTAGCCCAAAGTGCAGGTTCAGGGAGTGTAGTTGGCGAGGGATAGGTAAAATGCCAGATCAGCCCAAACCACCCCTTAAAGTTGGTCAAACTGGCTGAAATTTTTACAGGAAACTCAGTTTATATCAGAGAATGAATTTGTATTAGGCTGGCATACTCGAGGGCCACATTACAAATTTCAATTTCCGGGGTGTGGGGGGGGGGGGCCCAGGTCACCCCTCAGGTGGAAGATGTCAAATATATCATAATATTGCTAATCTGAAGCCCAAATTTAATTTCATTCATATTCTAATAATTAATGAGGATATTTTAGGCGCATTTGGAGCATTACATGTCTGACCTGAAATTATTTCACCAAAATATTGTTCTAAATATAGCCAAATATAGATGTAAATCAGCCCAAACCAGTACCAAATATTGGTCTATAAGTCTAAAATTTGGCCTAAAATTCACTTGCCACCTACTAAATCTGACTGCATAGGTTTTAGGATTACATCTGGTATACCAGTGGTGTCATATGTGTCATATATGATCCAGGAAAGCGAAAATACAGCCTCAGATGGCTGTATCAGGAAATGCTGATATATTCTCAATTAAGGTAGATTCAAGGTTGAAAACCATATTGATTCATACAGGAGTCACCCCTGAAACGAATTTTAGTAGTGTGTTCCATCAGAAATACATATGTAGCCCAAAGTGCAGGTTCAGGGAGTGTAGTTGGCGAGGGATAGGTAAAATGCCAGATCAGCCCAAACCACCCCTTAAAGTTGGTCAAACTGGCTGAAATTTTTACAGGAAACTCAGTTTATATCAGAGAATGAATTTGTATTAGGCTGGCATACTCGAGGGCCACATTACAAATTTCAATTTCCGGGGTGTGGGGGGGGGGGCCCCAGGTCACCCCTCAGGTGGAAGATGTCAAATATATCATAATATTGCTAATCTGAAGCCCAAATTTAATTTCATTCATATTCTAATAATTAATGAGGATATTTTAGGCGCATTTGGAGCATTACATGTCTGACCTGAAATTATTTCACCAAAATATTGTTCTAAATATAGCCAAATATAGATGTAAATCAGCCCAAACCAGTACCAAATATTGGTCTATAAGTCTAAAATTTGGCCTAAAATTCACTTGCCACCTACTAAATCTGACTGCATAGGTTTTAGGATTACATCTGGTATACCAGTGGTGTCATATGTGTCATATATGATCCAGGAAAGCGAAAATACAGCCTCAGATGGCTGTATCAGGAAATGCTGATATATTCTCAATTAAGGTAGATTCAAGGTTGAAAACCATATTGATTCATACAGGAGTCACCCCTGAAACGAATTTTAGTAGTGTGTTCCATCAGAAATACATATGTAGCCCAAAGTGCAGGTTCAGGGAGTGTAGTTGGCGAGGGATAGGTAAAATGCCAGATCAGCCCAAACCACCCCTTAAAGTTGGTCAAACTGGCTGAAATTTATACAGGAAACTCAGTTTATATCAGAGAATGAATTTGTATTAGGCTGGCATACTCGAGGGCCACATTACAAATTTCAATTTCCGGGGTGTGGGGGGGGGCCCCAGGTCACCCCTCAGGTGGAAGATGTCAAATATATCATAATATTTCTAATCTGAAGCCCAAATTTAATTTCATTCATATTCTAATAATTAATGAGGATATTTTAGGCGCATTTGGAGCATTACATGTCTGACCTGAAATTATTTCACCAAAATATTGTTCTAAATATAGCCAAATATAGATGTAAATCAGCCCAAACCAGTACCAAATATTGGTCTATAAGTCTAAAATTTGGCCTAAAATTCACTTGCCACCTACTAAATCTGACTGCATAGGTTTTAGGATTACATCTGGTATACCAGTGGTGTCATATGTGTCATATATGATCCAGGAAAGCGAAAATACAGCCTCAGATGGCTGTATCAGGAAATGCTGATATATTCTCAATTAAGGTAGATTCAAGGTTGAAAACCATATTGATTCATACAGGAGTCACCCCTGAAACGAATTTTAGTAGTGTGTTCCATCAGAAATACATATGTAGCCCAAAGTGCAGGTTCAGGGAGTGTAGTTGGCGAGGGATAGGTAAAATGCCAGATCAGCCCAAACCACCCCTTAAAGTTGGTCAAACTGGCTGAAATTTTTACAGGAAACTCAGTTTATATCAGAGAATGAATTTGTATTAGGCTGGCATACTCGAGGGCCACATTACAAATTTCAATTTCCGGGGTGTGGGGGGGGGGGCCCCAGGTCACCCCTCAGGTGGAAGATGTCAAATATATCATAATATTGCTAATCTGAAGCCCAAATTTAATTTCATTCATATTCTAATAATTAATGAGGATATTTTAGGCGCATTTGGAGCATTACATGTCTGACCTGAAATTATTTCACCAAAATATTGTTCTAAATATAGCCAAATATAGATGTAAATCAGCCCAAACCAGTACCAAATATTGGTCTATAAGTCTAAAATTTGGCCTAAAATTCACTTGCCACCTACTAAATCTGACTGCATAGGTTTTAGGATTACATCTGGTATACCAGTGGTGTCATATGTGTCATATATGATCCAGGAAAGCGAAAATACAGCCTCAGATGGCTGTATCAGGAAATGCTGATATATTCTCAATTAAGGTAGATTCAAGGTTGAAAACCATATTGATTCATACAGGAGTCACCCCTGAAACGAATTTTAGTAGTGTGTTCCATCAGAAATACATATGTAGCCCAAAGTGCAGGTTCAGGGAGTGTAGTTGGCGAGGGATAGGTAAAATGCCAGATCAGCCCAAACCACCCCTTAAAGTTGGTCAAACTGGCTGAAATTTTTACAGGAAACTCAGTTTATATCAGAGAATGAATTTGTATTAGGCTGGCATACTCGAGGGCCACATTACAAATTTCAATTTCCGGGGTGTGGGGGGGCCCCAGGTCACCCCTCAGGTGGAAGATGTCAAATATATCATAATATTGCTAATCTGAAGCCCAAATTTAATTTCATTCATATTCTAATAATTAATGAGGATATTTTAGGCGCATTTGGAGCATTACATGTCTGACCTGAAATTATTTCACCAAAATATTGTTCTAAATATAGCCAAATATAGATGTAAATCAGCCCAAACCAGTACCAAATATTGGTCTATAAGTCTAAAATTTGGCCTAAAATTCACTTGCCACCTACTAAATCTGACTGCATAGGTTTTAGGATTACATCTGGTATACCAGTGGTGTCATATGTGTCATATATGATCCAGGAAAGCGAAAATACAGCCTCAGATGGCTGTATCAGGAAATGCTGATATATTCTCAATTAAGGTAGATTCAAGGTTGAAAACCATATTGATTCATACAGGAGTCACCCCTGAAACGAATTTTAGTAGTGTGTTCCATCAGAAATACATATGTAGCCCAAAGTGCAGGTTCAGGGAGTGTAGTTGGCGAGGGATAGGTAAAATGCCAGATCAGCCCAAACCACCCCTTAAAGTTGGTCAAACTGGCTGAAATTTTTACAGGAAACTCAGTTTATATCAGAGAATGAATTTGTATTAGGCTGGCATACTCGAGGGCCACATTACAAATTTCAATTTCCGGGGTGTGGGGGGGGGGGGCCCCAGGTCACCCCTCAGGTGGAAGATGTCAAATATATCATAATATTGCTAATCTGAAGCCCAAATTTAATTTCATTCATATTCTAATAATTAATGAGGATATTTTAGGCGCATTTGGAGCATTACATGTCTGACCTGAAATTATTTCACCAAAATATTGTTCTAAATATAGCCAAATATAGATGTAAATCAGCCCAAACCAGTACCAAATATTGGTCTATAAGTCTAAAATTTGGCCTAAAATTCACTTGCCACCTACTAAATCTGACTGCATAGGTTTTAGGATTACATCTGGTATACCAGTGGTGTCATATGTGTCATATATGATCCAGGAAAGCGAAAATACAGCCTCAGATGGCTGTATCAGGAAATGCTGATATATTCTCAATTAAGGTAGATTCAAGGTTGAAAACCATATTGATTCATACAGGAGTCACCCCTGAAACGAATTTTAGTAGTGTGTTCCATCAGAAATACATATGTAGCCCAAAGTGCAGGTTCAGGGAGTGTAGTTGGCGAGGGATAGGTAAAATGCCAGATCAGCCCAAACCACCCCTTAAAGTTGGTCAAACTGGCTGAAATTTTTACAGGAAACTCAGTTTATATCAGAGAATGAATTTGTATTAGGCTGGCATACTCGAGGGCCACATTACAAATTTCAATTTCCGGGGTGTGGGGGGGGGGGCCCAGGTCACCCCTCAGGTGGAAGATGTCAAATATATCATAATATTGCTAATCTGAAGCCCAAATTTAATTTCATTCATATTCTAATAATTAATGAGGATATTTTAGGCGCATTTGGAGCATTACATGTCTGACCTGAAATTATTTCACCAAAATATTGTTCTAAATATAGCCAAATATAGATGTAAATCAGCCCAAACCAGTACCAAATATTGGTCTATAAGTCTAAAATTTGGCCTAAAATTCACTTGCCACCTACTAAATCTGACTGCATAGGTTTTAGGATTACATCTGGTATACCAGTGGTGTCATATGTGTCATATATGATCCAGGAAAGCGAAAATACAGCCTCAGATGGCTGTATCAGGAAATGCTGATATATTCTCAATTAAGGTAGATTCAAGGTTGAAAACCATATTGATTCATACAGGAGTCACCCCTGAAACGAATTTTAGTAGTGTGTTCCATCAGAAATACATATGTAGCCCAAAGTGCAGGTTCAGGGAGTGTAGTTGGCGAGGGATAGGTAAAATGCCAGATCAGCCCAAACCACCCCTTAAAGTTGGTCAAACTGGCTGAAATTTTTACAGGAAACTCAGTTTATATCAGAGAATGAATTTGTATTAGGCTGGCATACTCGAGGGCCACATTACAAATTTCAATTTCCGGGGTGTGGGGGGGCCCCAGGTCACCCCTCAGGTGGAAGATGTCAAATATATCATAATATTGCTAATCTGAAGCCCAAATTTAATTTCATTCATATTCTAATAATTAATGAGGATATTTTAGGCGCATTTGGAGCATTACATGTCTGACCTGAAATTATTTCACCAAAATATTGTTCTAAATATAGCCAAATATAGATGTAAATCAGCCCAAACCAGTACCAAATATTGGTCTATAAGTCTAAAATTTGGCCTAAAATTCACTTGCCACCTACTAAATCTGACTGCATAGGTTTTAGGATTACATCTGGTATACCAGTGGTGTCATATGTGTCATATATGATCCAGGAAAGCGAAAATACAGCCTCAGATGGCTGTATCAGGAAATGCTGATATATTCTCAATTAAGGTAGATTCAAGGTTGAAAACCATATTGATTCATACAGGAGTCACCCCTGAAACGAATTTTAGTAGTGTGTTCCATCAGAAATACATATGTAGCCCAAAGTGCAGGTTCAGGGAGTGTAGTTGGCGAGGGATAGGTAAAATGCCAGATCAGCCCAAACCACCCCTTAAAGTTGGTCAAACTGGCTGAAATTTTTACAGGAAACTCAGTTTATATCAGAGAATGAATTTGTATTAGGCTGGCATACTCGAGGGCCACATTACAAATTTCAATTTCCGGGGTGTGGGGGGGCCCCAGGTCACCCCTCAGGTGGAAGATGTCAAATATATCATAATATTGCTAATCTGAAGCCCAAATTTAATTTCATTCATATTCTAATAATTAATGAGGATATTTTAGGCGCATTTGGAGCATTACATGTCTGACCTGAAATTATTTCACCAAAATATTGTTCTAAATATAGCCAAATATAGATGTAAATCAGCCCAAACCAGTACCAAATATTGGTCTATAAGTCTAAAATTTGGCCTAAAATTCACTTGCCACCTACTAAATCTGACTGCATAGGTTTTAGGATTACATCTGGTATACCAGTGGTGTCATATGTGTCATATATGATCCAGGAAAGCGAAAATACAGCCTCAGATGGCTGTATCAGGAAATGCTGATATATTCTCAATTAAGGTAGATTCAAGGTTGAAAACCATATTGATTCATACAGGAGTCACCCCTGAAACGAATTTTAGTAGTGTGTTCCATCAGAAATACATATGTAGCCCAAAGTGCAGGTTCAGGGAGTGTAGTTGGCGAGGGATAGGTAAAATGCCAGATCAGCCCAAACCACCCCTTAAAGTTGGTCAAACTGGCTGAAATTTTTACAGGAAACTCAGTTTATATCAGAGAATGAATTTGTATTAGGCTGGCATACTCGAGGGCCACATTACAAATTTCAATTTCCGGGGTGTGGGGGGGCCCCAGGTCACCCCTCAGGTGGAAGATGTCAAATATATCATAATATTGCTAATCTGAAGCCCAAATTTAATTTCATTCATATTCTAATAATTAATGAGGATATTTTAGGCGCATTTGGAGCATTACATGTCTGACCTGAAATTATTTCACCAAAATATTGTTCTAAATATAGCCAAATATAGATGTAAATCAGCCCAAACCAGTACCAAATATTGGTCTATAAGTCTAAAATTTGGCCTAAAATTCACTTGCCACCTACTAAATCTGACTGCATAGGTTTTAGGATTACATCTGGTATACCAGTGGTGTCATATGTGTCATATATGATCCAGGAAAGCGAAAATACAGCCTCAGATGGCTGTATCAGGAAATGCTGATATATTCTCAATTAAGGTAGATTCAAGGTTGAAAACCATATTGATTCATACAGGAGTCACCCCTGAAACGAATTTTAGTAGTGTGTTCCATCAGAAATACATATGTAGCCCAAAGTGCAGGTTCAGGGAGTGTAGTTGGCGAGGGATAGGTAAAATACCAGATCAGCCCAAACCACCCCTTAAAGTTGGTCAAACTGGCTGAAATTTTTACAGGAAACTCAGTTTATATCAGAGAATGAATTTGTATTAGGCTGGCATACTCGAGGGCCACATTACAAATTTCAATTTCCGGGGTGTGGGGGGGCCCCAGGTCACCCCTCAGGTGGAAGATGTCAAATATATCATAATATTGCTAATCTGAAGCCCAAATTTAATTTCATTCATATTCTAATAATTAATGAGGATATTTTAGGCGCATTTGGAGCATTACATGTCTGACCTGAAATTATTTCACCAAAATATTGTTCTAAATATAGCCAAATATAGATGTAAATCAGCCCAAACCAGTACCAAATATTGGTCTATAAGTCTAAAATTTGGCCTAAAATTCACTTGCCACCTACTAAATCTGACTGCATAGGTTTTAGGATTACATCTGGTATACCAGTGGTGTCATATGTGTCATATATGATCCAGGAAAGCGAAAATACAGCCTCAGATGGCTGTATCAGGAAATGCTGATATATTCTCAATTAAGGTAGATTCAAGGTTGAAAACCATATTGATTCATACAGGAGTCACCCCTGAAACGAATTTTAGTAGTGTGTTCCATCAGAAATACATATGTAGCCCAAAGTGCAGGTTCAGGGAGTGTAGTTGGCGAGGGATAGGTAAAATGCCAGATCAGCCCAAACCACCCCTTAAAGTTGGTCAAACTGGCTGAAATTTTTACAGGAAACTCAGTTTATATCAGAGAATGAATTTGTATTAGGCTGGCATACTCGAGGGCCACATTACAAATTTCAATTTCCGGGGTGTGGGGGGGCCCCAGGTCACCCCTCAGGTGGAAGATGTCAAATATATCATAATATTGCTAATCTGAAGCCCAAATTTAATTTCATTCATATTCTAATAATTAATGAGGATATTTTAGGCGCATTTGGAGCATTACATGTCTGACCTGAAATTATTTCACCAAAATATTGTTCTAAATATAGCCAAATATAGATGTAAATCAGCCCAAACCAGTACCAAATATTGGTCTATAAGTCTAAAATTTGGCCTAAAATTCACTTGCCACCTACTAAATCTGACTGCATAGGTTTTAGGATTACATCTGGTATACCAGTGGTGTCATATGTGTCATATATGATCCAGGAAAGCGAAAATACAGCCTCAGATGGCTGTATCAGGAAATGCTGATATATTCTCAATTAAGGTAGATTCAAGGTTGAAAACCATATTGATTCATACAGGAGTCACCCCTGAAACGAATTTTAGTAGTGTGTTCCATCAGAAATACATATGTAGCCCAAAGTGCAGGTTCAGGGAGTGTAGTTGGCGAGGGATAGGTAAAATGCCAGATCAGCCCAAACCACCCCTTAAAGTTGGTCAAACTGGCTGAAATTTTTACAGGAAACTCAGTTTATATCAGAGAATGAATTTGTATTAGGCTGGCATACTCGAGGGCCACATTACAAATTTCAATTTCCGGGGTGTGGGGGGGCCCCAGGTCACCCCTCAGGTGGAAGATGTCAAATATATCATAATATTGCTAATCTGAAGCCCAAATTTAATTTCATTCATATTCTAATAATTAATGAGGATATTTTAGGCGCATTTGGAGCATTACATGTCTGACCTGAAATTATTTCACCAAAATATTGTTCTAAATATAGCCAAATATAGATGTAAATCAGCCCAAACCAGTACCAAATATTGGTCTATAAGTCTAAAATTTGGCCTAAAATTCACTTGCCACCTACTAAATCTGACTGCATAGGTTTTAGGATTACATCTGGTATACCAGTGGTGTCATATGTGTCATATATGATCCAGGAAAGCGAAAATACAGCCTCAGATGGCTGTATCAGGAAATGCTGATATATTCTCAATTAAGGTAGATTCAAGGTTGAAAACCATATTGATTCATACAGGAGTCACCCCTGAAACGAATTTTAGTAGTGTGTTCCATCAGAAATACATATGTAGCCCAAAGTGCAGGTTCAGGGAGTGTAGTTGGCGAGGGATAGGTAAAATGCCAGATCAGCCCAAACCACCCCTTAAAGTTGGTCAAACTGGCTGAAATTTTTACAGGAAACTCAGTTTATATCAGAGAATGAATTTGTATTAGGCTGGCATACTCGAGGGCCACATTACAAATTTCAATTTCCGGGGTGTGGGGGGGCCCCAGGTCACCCCTCAGGTGGAAGATGTCAAATATATCATAATATTGCTAATCTGAAGCCCAAATTTAATTTCATTCATATTCTAATAATTAATGAGGATATTTTAGGCGCATTTGGAGCATTACATGTCTGACCTGAAATTATTTCACCAAAATATTGTTCTAAATATAGCCAAATATAGATGTAAATCAGCCCAAACCAGTACCAAATATTGGTCTATAAGTCTAAAATTTGGCCTAAAATTCACTTGCCACCTACTAAATCTGACTGCATAGGTTTTAGGATTACATCTGGTATACCAGTGGTGTCATATGTGTCATATATGATCCAGGAAAGCGAAAATACAGCCTCAGATGGCTGTATCAGGAAATGCTGATATATTCTCAATTAAGGTAGATTCAAGGTTGAAAACCATATTGATTCATACAGGAGTCACCCCTGAAACGAATTTTAGTAGTGTGTTCCATCAGAAATACATATGTAGCCCAAAGTGCAGGTTCAGGGAGTGTAGTTGGCGAGGGATAGGTAAAATGCCAGATCAGCCCAAACCACCCCTTAAAGTTGGTCAAACTGGCTGAAATTTTTACAGGAAACTCAGTTTATATCAGAGAATGAATTTGTATTAGGCTGGCATACTCGAGGGCCACATTACAAATTTCAATTTCCGGGGTGTGGGGGGGCCCCAGGTCACCCCTCAGGTGGAAGATGTCAAATATATCATAATATTGCTAATCTGAAGCCCAAATTTAATTTCATTCATATTCTAATAATTAATGAGGATATTTTAGGCGCATTTGGAGCATTACATGTCTGACCTGAAATTATTTCACCAAAATATTGTTCTAAATATAGCCAAATATAGATGTAAATCAGCCCAAACCAGTACCAAATATTGGTCTATAAGTCTAAAATTTGGCCTAAAATTCACTTGCCACCTACTAAATCTGACTGCATAGGTTTTAGGATTACATCTGGTATACCAGTGGTGTCATATGTGTCATATATGATCCAGGAAAGCGAAAATACAGCCTCAGATGGCTGTATCAGGAAATGCTGATATATTCTCAATTAAGGTAGATTCAAGGTTGAAAACCATATTGATTCATACAGGAGTCACCCCTGAAACGAATTTTAGTAGTGTGTTCCATCAGAAATACATATGTAGCCCAAAGTGCAGGTTCAGGGAGTGTAGTTGGCGAGGGATAGGTAAAATGCCAGATCAGCCCAAACCACCCCTTAAAGTTGGTCAAACTGGCTGAAATTTTTACAGGAAACTCAGTTTATATCAGAGAATGAATTTGTATTAGGCTGGCATACTCGAGGGCCACATTACAAATTTCAATTTCCGGGGTGTGGGGGGGCCCCAGGTCACCCCTCAGGTGGAAGATGTCAAATATATCATAATATTGCTAATCTGAAGCCCAAATTTAATTTCATTCATATTCTAATAATTAATGAGGATATTTTAGGCGCATTTGGAGCATTACATGTCTGACCTGAAATTATTTCACCAAAATATTGTTCTAAATATAGCCAAATATAGATGTAAATCAGCCCAAACCAGTACCAAATATTGGTCTATAAGTCTAAAATTTGGCCTAAAATTCACTTGCCACCTACTAAATCTGACTGCATAGGTTTTAGGATTACATCTGGTATACCAGTGGTGTCATATGTGTCATATATGATCCAGGAAAGCGAAAATACAGCCTCAGATGGCTGTATCAGGAAATGCTGATATATTCTCAATTAAGGTAGATTCAAGGTTGAAAACCATATTGATTCATACAGGAGTCACCCCTGAAACGAATTTTAGTAGTGTGTTCCATCAGAAATACATATGTAGCCCAAAGTGCAGGTTCAGGGAGTGTAGTTGGCGAGGGATAGGTAAAATGCCAGATCAGCCCAAACCACCCCTTAAAGTTGGTCAAACTGGCTGAAATTTTTACAGGAAACTCAGTTTATATCAGAGAATGAATTTGTATTAGGCTGGCATACTCGAGGGCCACATTACAAATTTCAATTTCCGGGGTGTGGGGGGGCCCCAGGTCACCCCTCAGGTGGAAGATGTCAAATATATCATAATATTGCTAATCTGAAGCCCAAATTTAATTTCATTCATATTCTAATAATTAATGAGGATATTTTAGGCGCATTTGGAGCATTACATGTCTGACCTGAAATTATTTCACCAAAATATTGTTCTAAATATAGCCAAATATAGATGTAAATCAGCCCAAACCAGTACCAAATATTGGTCTATAAGTCTAAAATTTGGCCTAAAATTCACTTGCCACCTACTAAATCTGACTGCATAGGTTTTAGGATTACATCTGGTATACCAGTGGTGTCATATGTGTCATATATGATCCAGGAAAGCGAAAATACAGCCTCAGATGGCTGTATCAGGAAATGCTGATATATTCTCAATTAAGGTAGATTCAAGGTTGAAAACCATATTGATTCATACAGGAGTCACCCCTGAAACGAATTTTAGTAGTGTGTTCCATCAGAAATACATATGTAGCCCAAAGTGCAGGTTCAGGGAGTGTAGTTGGCGAGGGATAGGTAAAATGCCAGATCAGCCCAAACCACCCCTTAAAGTTGGTCAAACTGGCTGAAATTTTTACAGGAAACTCAGTTTATATCAGAGAATGAATTTGTATTAGGCTGGCATACTCGAGGGCCACATTACAAATTTCAATTTCCGGGGTGTGGGGGGGCCCCAGGTCACCCCTCAGGTGGAAGATGTCAAATATATCATAATATTGCTAATCTGAAGCCCAAATTTAATTTCATTCATATTCTAATAATTAATGAGGATATTTTAGGCGCATTTGGAGCATTACATGTCTGACCTGAAATTATTTCACCAAAATATTGTTCTAAATATAGCCAAATATAGATGTAAATCAGCCCAAACCAGTACCAAATATTGGTCTATAAGTCTAAAATTTGGCCTAAAATTCACTTGCCACCTACTAAATCTGACTGCATAGGTTTTAGGATTACATCTGGTATACCAGTGGTGTCATATGTGTCATATATGATCCAGGAAAGCGAAAATACAGCCTCAGATGGCTGTATCAGGAAATGCTGATATATTCTCAATTAAGGTAGATTCAAGGTTGAAAACCATATTGATTCATACAGGAGTCACCCCTGAAACGAATTTTAGTAGTGTGTTCCATCAGAAATACATATGTAGCCCAAAGTGCAGGTTCAGGGAGTGTAGTTGGCGAGGGATAGGTAAAATGCCAGATCAGCCCAAACCGCCCCTTAAAGTTGGTCAAACTGGCTGAAATTTTTACAGGAAACTCAGTTTATATCAGAGAATGAATTTGTATTAGGCTGGCATACTCGAGGGCCACATTACAAATTTCAATTTCCGGGGTGTGGGGGGGCCCCAGGTCACCCCTCAGGTGGAAGATGTCAAATATATCATAATATTGCTAATCTGAAGCCCAAATTTAATTTCATTCATATTCTAATAATTAATGAGGATATTTTAGGCGCATTTGGAGCATTACATGTCTGACCTGAAATTATTTCACCAAAATATTGTTCTAAATATAGCCAAATATAGATGTAAATCAGCCCAAACCAGTACCAAATATTGGTCTATAAGTCTAAAATTTGGCCTAAAATTCACTTGCCACCTACTAAATCTGACTGCATAGGTTTTAGGATTACATCTGGTATACCAGTGGTGTCATATATGATCCAGGAAAGCGAAAATACAGCCTCAGATGGCTGTATCAGGAAATGCTGATATATTCTCAATTAAGGTAGATTCAAGGTTGAAAACCATATTGATTCATACAGGAGTCACCCCTGAAACGAATTTTAGTAGTGTGTTCCATCAGAAATACATATGTAGCCCAAAGTGCAGGTTCAGGGAGTGTAGTTGGCGAGGGATAGGTAAAATGCCAGATCAGCCCAAACCACCCCTTAAAGTTGGTCAAACTGGCTGAAATTTTTACAGGAAACTCAGTTTATATCAGAGAATGAATTTGTATTAGGCTGGCATACTCGAGGGCCACATTACAAATTTCAATTTCCGGGGTGTGGGGGGGCCCCAGGTCACCCCTCAGGTGGAAGATGTCAAATATATCATAATATTGCTAATCTGAAGCCCAAATTTAATTTCATTCATATTCTAATAATTAATGAGGATATTTTAGGCGCATTTGGAGCATTACATGTCTGACCTGAAATTATTTCACCAAAATATTGTTCTAAATATAGCCAAATATAGATGTAAATCAGCCCAAACCAGTACCAAATATTGGTCTATAAGTCTAAAATTTGGCCTAAAATTCACTTGCCACCTACTAAATCTGACTGCATAGGTTTTAGGATTACATCTGGTATACCAGTGGTGTCATATGTGTCATATATGATCCAGGAAAGCGAAAATACAGCCTCAGATGGCTGTATCAGGAAATGCTGATATATTCTCAATTAAGGTAGATTCAAGGTTGAAAACCATATTGATTCATACAGGAGTCACCCCTGAAACGAATTTTAGTAGTGTGTTCCATCAGAAATACATATGTAGCCCAAAGTGCAGGTTCAGGGAGTGTAGTTGGCGAGGGATAGGTAAAATGCCAGATCAGCCCAAACCACCCCTTAAAGTTGGTCAAACTGGCTGAAATTTTTACAGGAAACTCAGTTTATATCAGAGAATGAATTTGTATTAGGCTGGCATACTCGAGGGCCACATTACAAATTTCAATTTCCGGGGTGTGGGGGGGCCCCAGGTCACCCCTCAGGTGGAAGATGTCAAATATATCATAATATTGCTAATCTGAAGCCCAAATTTAATTTCATTCATATTCTAATAATTAATGAGGATATTTTAGGCGCATTTGGAGCATTACATGTCTGACCTGAAATTATTTCACCAAAATATTGTTCTAAATATAGCCAAATATAGATGTAAATCAGCCCAAACCAGTACCAAATATTGGTCTATAAGTCTAAAATTTGGCCTAAAATTCACTTGCCACCTACTAAATCTGACTGCATAGGTTTTAGGATTACATCTGGTATACCAGTGGTGTCATATGTGTCATATATGATCCAGGAAAGCGAAAATACAGCCTCAGATGGCTGTATCAGGAAATGCTGATATATTCTCAATTAAGGTAGATTCAAGGTTGAAAACCATATTGATTCATACAGGAGTCACCCCTGAAACGAATTTTAGTAGTGTGTTCCATCAGAAATACATATGTAGCCCAAAGTGCAGGTTCAGGGAGTGTAGTTGGCGAGGGATAGGTAAAATGCCAGATCAGCCCAAACCACCCCTTAAAGTTGGTCAAACTGGCTGAAATTTTTACAGGAAACTCAGTTTATATCAGAGAATGAATTTGTATTAGGCTGGCATACTCGAGGGCCACATTACAAATTTCAATTTCCGGGGTGTGGGGGGGCCCCAGGTCACCCCTCAGGTGGAAGATGTCAAATATATCATAATATTGCTAATCTGAAGCCCAAATTTAATTTCATTCATATTCTAATAATTAATGAGGATATTTTAGGCGCATTTGGAGCATTACATGTCTGACCTGAAATTATTTCACCAAAATATTGTTCTAAATATAGCCAAATATAGATGTAAATCAGCCCAAACCAGTACCAAATATTGGTCTATAAGTCTAAAATTTGGCCTAAAATTCACTTGCCACCTACTAAATCTGACTGCATAGGTTTTAGGATTACATCTGGTATACCAGTGGTGTCATATGTGTCATATATGATCCAGGAAAGCGAAAATACAGCCTCAGATGGCTGTATCAGGAAATGCTGATATATTCTCAATTAAGGTAGATTCAAGGTTGAAAACCATATTGATTCATACAGGAGTCACCCCTGAAACGAATTTTAGTAGTGTGTTCCATCAGAAATACATATGTAGCCCAAAGTGCAGGTTCAGGGAGTGTAGTTGGCGAGGGATAGGTAAAATGCCAGATCAGCCCAAACCACCCCTTAAAGTTGGTCAAACTGGCTGAAATTTTTACAGGAAACTCAGTTTATATCAGAGAATGAATTTGTATTAGGCTGGCATACTCGAGGGCCACATTACAAATTTCAATTTCCGGGGTGTGGGGGGGCCCCAGGTCACCCCTCAGGTGGAAGATGTCAAATATATCATAATATTGCTAATCTGAAGCCCAAATTTAATTTCATTCATATTCTAATAATTAATGAGGATATTTTAGGCGCATTTGGAGCATTACATGTCTGACCTGAAATTATTTCACCAAAATATTGTTCTAAATATAGCCAAATATAGATGTAAATCAGCCCAAACCAGTACCAAATATTGGTCTATAAGTCTAAAATTTGGCCTAAAATTCACTTGCCACCTACTAAATCTGACTGCATAGGTTTTAGGATTACATCTGGTATACCAGTGGTGTCATATATGATCCAGGAAAGCGAAAATACAGCCTCAGATGGCTGTATCAGGAAATGCTGATATATTCTCAATTAAGGTAGATTCAAGGTTGAAAACCATATTGATTCATACAGGAGTCACCCCTGAAACGAATTTTAGTAGTGTGTTCCATCAGAAATACATATGTAGCCCAAAGTGCAGGTTCAGGGAGTGTAGTTGGCGAGGGATAGGTAAAATGCCAGATCAGCCCAAACCACCCCTTAAAGTTGGTCAAACTGGCTGAAATTTTTACAGGAAACTCAGTTTATATCAGAGAATGAATTTGTATTAGGCTGGCATACTCGAGGGCCACATTACAAATTTCAATTTCCGGGGTGTGGGGGGGCCCCAGGTCACCCCTCAGGTGGAAGATGTCAAATATATCATAATATTGCTAATCTGAAGCCCAAATTTAATTTCATTCATATTCTAATAATTAATGAGGATATTTTAGGCGCATTTGGAGCATTACATGTCTGACCTGAAATTATTTCACCAAAATATTGTTCTAAATATAGCCAAATATAGATGTAAATCAGCCCAAACCAGTACCAAATATTGGTCTATAAGTCTAAAATTTGGCCTAAAATTCACTTGCCACCTACTAAATCTGACTGCATAGGTTTTAGGATTACATCTGGTATACCAGTGGTGTCATATGTGTCATATATGATCCAGGAAAGCGAAAATACAGCCTCAGATGGCTGTATCAGGAAATGCTGATATATTCTCAATTAAGGTAGATTCAAGGTTGAAAACCATATTGATTCATACAGGAGTCACCCCTGAAACGAATTTTAGTAGTGTGTTCCATCAGAAATACATATGTAGCCCAAAGTGCAGGTTCAGGGAGTGTAGTTGGCGAGGGATAGGTAAAATGCCAGATCAGCCCAAACCACCCCTTAAAGTTGGTCAAACTGGCTGAAATTTTTACAGGAAACTCAGTTTATATCAGAGAATGAATTTGTATTAGGCTGGCATACTCGAGGGCCACATTACAAATTTCAATTTCCGGGGTGTGGGGGGGCCCCAGGTCACCCCTCAGGTGGAAGATGTCAAATATATCATAATATTGCTAATCTGAAGCCCAAATTTAATTTCATTCATATTCTAATAATTAATGAGGATATTTTAGGCGCATTTGGAGCATTACATGTCTGACCTGAAATTATTTCACCAAAATATTGTTCTAAATATAGCCAAATATAGATGTAAATCAGCCCAAACCAGTACCAAATATTGGTCTATAAGTCTAAAATTTGGCCTAAAATTCACTTGCCACCTACTAAATCTGACTGCATAGGTTTTAGGATTACATCTGGTATACCAGTGGTGTCATATGTGTCATATATGATCCAGGAAAGCGAAAATACAGCCTCAGATGGCTGTATCAGGAAATGCTGATATATTCTCAATTAAGGTAGATTCAAGGTTGAAAACCATATTGATTCATACAGGAGTCACCCCTGAAACGAATTTTAGTAGTGTGTTCCATCAGAAATACATATGTAGCCCAAAGTGCAGGTTCAGGGAGTGTAGTTGGCGAGGGATAGGTAAAATGCCAGATCAGCCCAAACCACCCCTTAAAGTTGGTCAAACTGGCTGAAATTTTTACAGGAAACTCAGTTTATATCAGAGAATGAATTTGTATTAGGCTGGCATACTCGAGGGCCACATTACAAATTTCAATTTCCGGGGTGTGGGGGGGCCCCAGGTCACCCCTCAGGTGGAAGATGTCAAATATATCATAATATTGCTAATCTGAAGCCCAAATTTAATTTCATTCATATTCTAATAATTAATGAGGATATTTTAGGCGCATTTGGAGCATTACATGTCTGACCTGAAATTATTTCACCAAAATATTGTTCTAAATATAGCCAAATATAGATGTAAATCAGCCCAAACCAGTACCAAATATTGGTCTATAAGTCTAAAATTTGGCCTAAAATTCACTTGCCACCTACTAAATCTGACTGCATAGGTTTTAGGATTACATCTGGTATACCAGTGGTGTCATATGTGTCATATATGATCCAGGAAAGCGAAAATACAGCCTCAGATGGCTGTATCAGGAAATGCTGATATATTCTCAATTAAGGTAGATTCAAGGTTGAAAACCATATTGATTCATACAGGAGTCACCCCTGAAACGAATTTTAGTAGTGTGTTCCATCAGAAATACATATGTAGCCCAAAGTGCAGGTTCAGGGAGTGTAGTTGGCGAGGGATAGGTAAAATGCCAGATCAGCCCAAACCACCCCTTAAAGTTGGTCAAACTGGCTGAAATTTTTACAGGAAACTCAGTTTATATCAGAGAATGAATTTGTATTAGGCTGGCATACTCGAGGGCCACATTACAAATTTCAATTTCCGGGGTGTGGGGGGGCCCCAGGTCACCCCTCAGGTGGAAGATGTCAAATATATCATAATATTGCTAATCTGAAGCCCAAATTTAATTTCATTCATATTCTAATAATTAATGAGGATATTTTAGGCGCATTTGGAGCATTACATGTCTGACCTGAAATTATTTCACCAAAATATTGTTCTAAATATAGCCAAATATAGATGTAAATCAGCCCAAACCAGTACCAAATATTGGTCTATAAGTCTAAAATTTGGCCTAAAATTCACTTGCCACCTACTAAATCTGACTGCATAGGTTTTAGGATTACATCTGGTATACCAGTGGTGTCATATGTGTCATATATGATCCAGGAAAGCGAAAATACAGCCTCAGATGGCTGTATCAGGAAATGCTGATATATTCTCAATTAAGGTAGATTCAAGGTTGAAAACCATATTGATTCATACAGGAGTCACCCCTGAAACGAATTTTAGTAGTGTGTTCCATCAGAAATACATATGTAGCCCAAAGTGCAGGTTCAGGGAGTGTAGTTGGCGAGGGATAGGTAAAATGCCAGATCAGCCCAAACCACCCCTTAAAGTTGGTCAAACTGGCTGAAATTTTTACAGGAAACTCAGTTTATATCAGAGAATGAATTTGTATTAGGCTGGCATACTCGAGGGCCACATTACAAATTTCAATTTCCGGGGTGTGGGGGGGCCCCAGGTCACCCCTCAGGTGGAAGATGTCAAATATATCATAATATTGCTAATCTGAAGCCCAAATTTAATTTCATTCATATTCTAATAATTAATGAGGATATTTTAGGCGCATTTGGAGCATTACATGTCTGACCTGAAATTATTTCACCAAAATATTGTTCTAAATATAGCCAAATATAGATGTAAATCAGCCCAAACCAGTACCAAATATTGGTCTATAAGTCTAAAATTTGGCCTAAAATTCACTTGCCACCTACTAAATCTGACTGCATAGGTTTTAGGATTACATCTGGTATACCAGTGGTGTCATATGTGTCATATATGATCCAGGAAAGCGAAAATACAGCCTCAGATGGCTGTATCAGGAAATGCTGATATATTCTCAATTAAGGTAGATTCAAGGTTGAAAACCATATTGATTCATACAGGAGTCACCCCTGAAACGAATTTTAGTAGTGTGTTCCATCAGAAATACATATGTAGCCCAAAGTGCAGGTTCAGGGAGTGTAGTTGGCGAGGGATAGGTAAAATGCCAGATCAGCCCAAACCACCCCTTAAAGTTGGTCAAACTGGCTGAAATTTTTACAGGAAACTCAGTTTATATCAGAGAATGAATTTGTATTAGGCTGGCATACTCGAGGGCCACATTACAAATTTCAATTTCCGGGGTGTGGGGGGGCCCCAGGTCACCCCTCAGGTGGAAGATGTCAAATATATCATAATATTGCTAATCTGAAGCCCAAATTTAATTTCATTCATATTCTAATAATTAATGAGGATATTTTAGGCGCATTTGGAGCATTACATGTCTGACCTGAAATTATTTCACCAAAATATTGTTCTAAATATAGCCAAATATAGATGTAAATCAGCCCAAACCAGTACCAAATATTGGTCTATAAGTCTAAAATTTGGCCTAAAATTCACTTGCCACCTACTAAATCTGACTGCATAGGTTTTAGGATTACATCTGGTATACCAGTGGTGTCATATGTGTCATATATGATCCAGGAAAGCGAAAATACAGCCTCAGATGGCTGTATCAGGAAATGCTGATATATTCTCAATTAAGGTAGATTCAAGGTTGAAAACCATATTGATTCATACAGGAGTCACCCCTGAAACGAATTTTAGTAGTGTGTTCCATCAGAAATACATATGTAGCCCAAAGTGCAGGTTCAGGGAGTGTAGTTGGCGAGGGATAGGTAAAATGCCAGATCAGCCCAAACCACCCCTTAAAGTTGGTCAAACTGGCTGAAATTTTTACAGGAAACTCAGTTTATATCAGAGAATGAATTTGTATTAGGCTGGCATACTCGAGGGCCACATTACAAATTTCAATTTCCGGGGTGTGGGGGGGCCCCAGGTCACCCCTCAGGTGGAAGATGTCAAATATATCATAATATTGCTAATCTGAAGCCCAAATTTAATTTCATTCATATTCTAATAATTAATGAGGATATTTTAGGCGCATTTGGAGCATTACATGTCTGACCTGAAATTATTTCACCAAAATATTGTTCTAAATATAGCCAAATATAGATGTAAATCAGCCCAAACCAGTACCAAATATTGGTCTATAAGTCTAAAATTTGGCCTAAAATTCACTTGCCACCTACTAAATCTGACTGCATAGGTTTTAGGATTACATCTGGTATACCAGTGGTGTCATATGTGTCATATATGATCCAGGAAAGCGAAAATACAGCCTCAGATGGCTGTATCAGGAAATGCTGATATATTCTCAATTAAGGTAGATTCAAGGTTGAAAACCATATTGATTCATACAGGAGTCACCCCTGAAACGAATTTTAGTAGTGTGTTCCATCAGAAATACATATGTAGCCCAAAGTGCAGGTTCAGGGAGTGTAGTTGGCGAGGGATAGGTAAAATGCCAGATCAGCCCAAACCACCCCTTAAAGTTGGTCAAACTGGCTGAAATTTTTACAGGAAACTCAGTTTATATCAGAGAATGAATTTGTATTAGGCTGGCATACTCGAGGGCCACATTACAAATTTCAATTTCCGGGGTGTGGGGGGGCCCCAGGTCACCCCTCAGGTGGAAGATGTCAAATATATCATAATATTGCTAATCTGAAGCCCAAATTTAATTTCATTCATATTCTAATAATTAATGAGGATATTTTAGGCGCATTTGGAGCATTACATGTCTGACCTGAAATTATTTCACCAAAATATTGTTCTAAATATAGCCAAATATAGATGTAAATCAGCCCAAACCAGTACCAAATATTGGTCTATAAGTCTAAAATTTGGCCTAAAATTTACTTGCCACCTACTAAATCTGACTGCATAGGTTTTAGGATTACATCTGGTATACCAGTGGTGTCATATGTGTCATATATGATCCAGGAAAGCGAAAATACAGCCTCAGATGGCTGTATCAGGAAATGCTGATATATTCTCAATTAAGGTAGATTCAAGGTTGAAAACCATATTGATTCATACAGGAGTCACCCCTGAAACGAATTTTAGTAGTGTGTTCCATCAGAAATACATATGTAGCCCAAAGTGCAGGTTCAGGGAGTGTAGTTGGCGAGGGATAGGTAAAATGCCAGATCAGCCCAAACCACCCCTTAAAGTTGGTCAAACTGGCTGAAATTTTTACAGGAAACTCAGTTTATATCAGAGAATGAATTTGTATTAGGCTGGCATACTCGAGGGCCACATTACAAATTTCAATTTCCGGGGTGTGGGGGGGCCCCAGGTCACCCCTCAGGTGGAAGATGTCAAATATATCATAATATTGCTAATCTGAAGCCCAAATTTAATTTCATTCATATTCTAATAATTAATGAGGATATTTTAGGCGCATTTGGAGCATTACATGTCTGACCTGAAATTATTTCACCAAAATATTGTTCTAAATATAGCCAAATATAGATGTAAATCAGCCCAAACCAGTACCAAATATTGGTCTATAAGTCTAAAATTTGGCCTAAAATTCACTTGCCACCTACTAAATCTGACTGCATAGGTTTTAGGATTACATCTGGTATACCAGTGGTGTCATATGTGTCATATATGATCCAGGAAAGCGAAAATACAGCCTCAGATGGCTGTATCAGGAAATGCTGATATATTCTCAATTAAGGTAGATTCAAGGTTGAAAACCATATTGATTCATACAGGAGTCACCCCTGAAACGAATTTTAGTAGTGTGTTCCATCAGAAATACATATGTAGCCCAAAGTGCAGGTTCAGGGAGTGTAGTTGGCGAGGGATAGGTAAAATGCCAGATCAGCCCAAACCACCCCTTAAAGTTGGTCAAACTGGCTGAAATTTTTACAGGAAACTCAGTTTATATCAGAGAATGAATTTGTATTAGGCTGGCATACTCGAGGGCCACATTACAAATTTCAATTTCCGGGGTGTGGGGGGGCCCCAGGTCACCCCTCAGGTGGAAGATGTCAAATATATCATAATATTGCTAATCTGAAGCCCAAATTTAATTTCATTCATATTCTAATAATTAATGAGGATATTTTAGGCGCATTTGGAGCATTACATGTCTGACCTGAAATTATTTCACCAAAATATTGTTCTAAATATAGCCAAATATAGATGTAAATCAGCCCAAACCAGTACCAAATATTGGTCTATAAGTCTAAAATTTGGCCTAAAATTCACTTGCCACCTACTAAATCTGACTGCATAGGTTTTAGGATTACATCTGGTATACCAGTGGTGTCATATGTGTCATATATGATCCAGGAAAGCGAAAATACAGCCTCAGATGGCTGTATCAGGAAATGCTGATATATTCTCAATTAAGGTAGATTCAAGGTTGAAAACCATATTGATTCATACAGGAGTCACCCCTGAAACGAATTTTAGTAGTGTGTTCCATCAGAAATACATATGTAGCCCAAAGTGCAGGTTCAGGGAGTGTAGTTGGCGAGGGATAGGTAAAATGCCAGATCAGCCCAAACCACCCCTTAAAGTTGGTCAAACTGGCTGAAATTTTTACAGGAAACTCAGTTTATATCAGAGAATGAATTTGTATTAGGCTGGCATACTCGAGGGCCACATTACAAATTTCAATTTCCGGGGTGTGGGGGGGCCCCAGGTCACCCCTCAGGTGGAAGATGTCAAATATATCATAATATTGCTAATCTGAAGCCCAAATTTAATTTCATTCATATTCTAATAATTAATGAGGATATTTTAGGCGCATTTGGAGCATTACATGTCTGACCTGAAATTATTTCACCAAAATATTGTTCTAAATATAGCCAAATATAGATGTAAATCAGCCCAAACCAGTACCAAATATTGGTCTATAAGTCTAAAATTTGGCCTAAAATTCACTTGCCACCTACTAAATCTGACTGCATAGGTTTTAGGATTACATCTGGTATACCAGTGGTGTCATATGTGTCATATATGATCCAGGAAAGCGAAAATACAGCCTCAGATGGCTGTATCAGGAAATGCTGATATATTCTCAATTAAGGTAGATTCAAGGTTGAAAACCATATTGATTCATACAGGAGTCACCCCTGAAACGAATTTTAGTAGTGTGTTCCATCAGAAATACATATGTAGCCCAAAGTGCAGGTTCAGGGAGTGTAGTTGGCGAGGGATAGGTAAAATGCCAGATCAGCCCAAACCACCCCTTAAAGTTGGTCAAACTGGCTGAAATTTTTACAGGAAACTCAGTTTATATCAGAGAATGAATTTGTATTAGGCTGGCATACTCGAGGGCCACATTACAAATTTCAATTTCCGGGGTGTGGGGGGGCCCCAGGTCACCCCTCAGGTGGAAGATGTCAAATATATCATAATATTGCTAATCTGAAGCCCAAATTTAATTTCATTCATATTCTAATAATTAATGAGGATATTTTAGGCGCATTTGGAGCATTACATGTCTGACCTGAAATTATTTCACCAAAATATTGTTCTAAATATAGCCAAATATAGATGTAAATCAGCCCAAACCAGTACCAAATATTGGTCTATAAGTCTAAAATTTGGCCTAAAATTCACTTGCCACCTACTAAATCTGACTGCATAGGTTTTAGGATTACATCTGGTATACCAGTGGTGTCATATGTGTCATATATGATCCAGGAAAGCGAAAATACAGCCTCAGATGGCTGTATCAGGAAATGCTGATATATTCTCAATTAAGGTAGATTCAAGGTTGAAAACCATATTGATTCATACAGGAGTCACCCCTGAAACGAATTTTAGTAGTGTGTTCCATCAGAAATACATATGTAGCCCAAAGTGCAGGTTCAGGGAGTGTAGTTGGCGAGGGATAGGTAAAATGCCAGATCAGCCCAAACCACCCCTTAAAGTTGGTCAAACTGGCTGAAATTTTTACAGGAAACTCAGTTTATATCAGAGAATGAATTTGTATTAGGCTGGCATACTCGAGGGCCACATTACAAATTTCAATTTCCGGGGTGTGGGGGGGCCCCAGGTCACCCCTCAGGTGGAAGATGTCAAATATATCATAATATTGCTAATCTGAAGCCCAAATTTAATTTCATTCATATTCTAATAATTAATGAGGATATTTTAGGCGCATTTGGAGCATTACATGTCTGACCTGAAATTATTTCACCAAAATATTGTTCTAAATATAGCCAAATATAGATGTAAATCAGCCCAAACCAGTACCAAATATTGGTCTATAAGTCTAAAATTTGGCCTAAAATTCACTTGCCACCTACTAAATCTGACTGCATAGGTTTTAGGATTACATCTGGTATACCAGTGGTGTCATATGTGTCATATATGATCCAGGAAAGCGAAAATACAGCCTCAGATGGCTGTATCAGGAAATGCTGATATATTCTCAATTAAGGTAGATTCAAGGTTGAAAACCATATTGATTCATACAGGAGTCACCCCTGAAACGAATTTTAGTAGTGTGTTCCATCAGAAATACATATGTAGCCCAAAGTGCAGGTTCAGGGAGTGTAGTTGGCGAGGGATAGGTAAAATGCCAGATCAGCCCAAACCACCCCTTAAAGTTGGTCAAACTGGCTGAAATTTTTACAGGAAACTCAGTTTATATCAGAGAATGAATTTGTATTAGGCTGGCATACTCGAGGGCCACATTACAAATTTCAATTTCCGGGGTGTGGGGGGGCCCCAGGTCACCCCTCAGGTGGAAGATGTCAAATATATCATAATATTGCTAATCTGAAGCCCAAATTTAATTTCATTCATATTCTAATAATTAATGAGGATATTTTAGGCGCATTTGGAGCATTACATGTCTGACCTGAAATTATTTCACCAAAATATTGTTCTAAATATAGCCAAATATAGATGTAAATCAGCCCAAACCAGTACCAAATATTGGTCTATAAGTCTAAAATTTGGCCTAAAATTCACTTGCCACCTACTAAATCTGACTGCATAGGTTTTAGGATTACATCTGGTATACCAGTGGTGTCATATGTGTCATATATGATCCAGGAAAGCGAAAATACAGCCTCAGATGGCTGTATCAGGAAATGCTGATATATTCTCAATTAAGGTAGATTCAAGGTTGAAAACCATATTGATTCATACAGGAGTCACCCCTGAAACGAATTTTAGTAGTGTGTTCCATCAGAAATACATATGTAGCCCAAAGTGCAGGTTCAGGGAGTGTAGTTGGCGAGGGATAGGTAAAATGCCAGATCAGCCCAAACCACCCCTTAAAGTTGGTCAAACTGGCTGAAATTTTTACAGGAAACTCAGTTTATATCAGAGAATGAATTTGTATTAGGCTGGCATACTCGAGGGCCACATTACAAATTTCAATTTCCGGGGTGTGGGGGGGCCCCAGGTCACCCCTCAGGTGGAAGATGTCAAATATATCATAATATTGCTAATCTGAAGCCCAAATTTAATTTCATTCATATTCTAATAATTAATGAGGATATTTTAGGCGCATTTGGAGCATTACATGTCTGACCTGAAATTATTTCACCAAAATATTGTTCTAAATATAGCCAAATATAGATGTAAATCAGCCCAAACCAGTACCAAATATTGGTCTATAAGTCTAAAATTTGGCCTAAAATTCACTTGCCACCTACTAAATCTGACTGCATAGGTTTTAGGATTACATCTGGTATACCAGTGGTGTCATATGTGTCATATATGATCCAGGAAAGCGAAAATACAGCCTCAGATGGCTGTATCAGGAAATGCTGATATATTCTCAATTAAGGTAGATTCAAGGTTGAAAACCATATTGATTCATACAGGAGTCACCCCTGAAACGAATTTTAGTAGTGTGTTCCATCAGAAATACATATGTAGCCCAAAGTGCAGGTTCAGGGAGTGTAGTTGGCGAGGGATAGGTAAAATGCCAGATCAGCCCAAACCACCCCTTAAAGTTGGTCAAACTGGCTGAAATTTTTACAGGAAACTCAGTTTATATCAGAGAATGAATTTGTATTAGGCTGGCATACTCGAGGGCCACATTACAAATTTCAATTTCCGGGGTGTGGGGGGGCCCCAGGTCACCCCTCAGGTGGAAGATGTCAAATATATCATAATATTGCTAATCTGAAGCCCAAATTTAATTTCATTCATATTCTAATAATTAATGAGGATATTTTAGGCGCATTTGGAGCATTACATGTCTGACCTGAAATTATTTCACCAAAATATTGTTCTAAATATAGCCAAATATAGATGTAAATCAGCCCAAACCAGTACCAAATATTGGTCTATAAGTCTAAAATTTGGCCTAAAATTCACTTGCCACCTACTAAATCTGACTGCATAGGTTTTAGGATTACATCTGGTATACCAGTGGTGTCATATGTGTCATATATGATCCAGGAAAGCGAAAATACAGCCTCAGATGGCTGTATCAGGAAATGCTGATATATTCTCAATTAAGGTAGATTCAAGGTTGAAAACCATATTGATTCATACAGGAGTCACCCCTGAAACGAATTTTAGTAGTGTGTTCCATCAGAAATACATATGTAGCCCAAAGTGCAGGTTCAGGGAGTGTAGTTGGCGAGGGATAGGTAAAATGCCAGATCAGCCCAAACCACCCCTTAAAGTTGGTCAAACTGGCTGAAATTTTTACAGGAAACTCAGTTTATATCAGAGAATGAATTTGTATTAGGCTGGCATACTCGAGGGCCACATTACAAATTTCAATTTCCGGGGTGTGGGGGGGCCCCAGGTCACCCCTCAGGTGGAAGATGTCAAATATATCATAATATTGCTAATCTGAAGCCCAAATTTAATTTCATTCATATTCTAATAATTAATGAGGATATTTTAGGCGCATTTGGAGCATTACATGTCTGACCTGAAATTATTTCACCAAAATATTGTTCTAAATATAGCCAAATATAGATGTAAATCAGCCCAAACCAGTACCAAATATTGGTCTATAAGTCTAAAATTTGGCCTAAAATTCACTTGCCACCTACTAAATCTGACTGCATAGGTTTTAGGATTACATCTGGTATACCAGTGGTGTCATATGTGTCATATATGATCCAGGAAAGCGAAAATACAGCCTCAGATGGCTGTATCAGGAAATGCTGATATATTCTCAATTAAGGTAGATTCAAGGTTGAAAACCATATTGATTCATACAGGAGTCACCCCTGAAACGAATTTTAGTAGTGTGTTCCATCAGAAATACATATGTAGCCCAAAGTGCAGGTTCAGGGAGTGTAGTTGGCGAGGGATAGGTAAAATGCCAGATCAGCCCAAACCACCCCTTAAAGTTGGTCAAACTGGCTGAAATTTTTACAGGAAACTCAGTTTATATCAGAGAATGAATTTGTATTAGGCTGGCATACTCGAGGGCCACATTACAAATTTCAATTTCCGGGGTGTGGGGGGGCCCCAGGTCACCCCTCAGGTGGAAGATGTCAAATATATCATAATATTGCTAATCTGAAGCCCAAATTTAATTTCATTCATATTCTAATAATTAATGAGGATATTTTAGGCGCATTTGGAGCATTACATGTCTGACCTGAAATTATTTCACCAAAATATTGTTCTAAATATAGCCAAATATAGATGTAAATCAGCCCAAACCAGTACCAAATATTGGTCTATAAGTCTAAAATTTGGCCTAAAATTCACTTGCCACCTACTAAATCTGACTGCATAGGTTTTAGGATTACATCTGGTATACCAGTGGTGTCATATGTGTCATATATGATCCAGGAAAGCGAAAATACAGCCTCAGATGGCTGTATCAGGAAATGCTGATATATTCTCAATTAAGGTAGATTCAAGGTTGAAAACCATATTGATTCATACAGGAGTCACCCCTGAAACGAATTTTAGTAGTGTGTTCCATCAGAAATACATATGTAGCCCAAAGTGCAGGTTCAGGGAGTGTAGTTGGCGAGGGATAGGTAAAATGCCAGATCAGCCCAAACCACCCCTTAAAGTTGGTCAAACTGGCTGAAATTTTTACAGGAAACTCAGTTTATATCAGAGAATGAATTTGTATTAGGCTGGCATACTCGAGGGCCACATTACAAATTTCAATTTCCGGGGTGTGGGGGGGCCCCAGGTCACCCCTCAGGTGGAAGATGTCAAATATATCATAATATTGCTAATCTGAAGCCCAAATTTAATTTCATTCATATTCTAATAATTAATGAGGATATTTTAGGCGCATTTGGAGCATTACATGTCTGACCTGAAATTATTTCACCAAAATATTGTTCTAAATATAGCCAAATATAGATGTAAATCAGCCCAAACCAGTACCAAATATTGGTCTATAAGTCTAAAATTTGGCCTAAAATTCACTTGCCACCTACTAAATCTGACTGCATAGGTTTTAGGATTACATCTGGTATACCAGTGGTGTCATATGTGTCATATATGATCCAGGAAAGCGAAAATACAGCCTCAGATGGCTGTATCAGGAAATGCTGATATATTCTCAATTAAGGTAGATTCAAGGTTGAAAACCATATTGATTCATACAGGAGTCACCCCTGAAACGAATTTTAGTAGTGTGTTCCATCAGAAATACATATGTAGCCCAAAGTGCAGGTTCAGGGAGTATAGTTGGCGAGGGATAGGTAAAATGCCAGATCAGCCCAAACCACCCCTTAAAGTTGGTCAAACTGGCTGAAATTTTACAGGAAACTCAGTTTATATCAGAGAATGAATTTGTATTAGGCTGGCATACTCGAGGGCCACATTACAAATTTCAATTTCCGGGGTGTGGGGGGGCCCCAGGTCACCCCTCAGGTGGAAGATGTCAAATATATCATAATATTGCTAATCTGAAGCCCAAATTTAATTTCATTCATATTCTAATAATTAATGAGGATATTTTAGGCGCATTTGGAGCATTACATGTCTGACCTGAAATTATTTCACCAAAATATTGTTCTAAATATAGCCAAATATAGATGTAAATCAGCCCAAACCAGTACCAAATATTGGTATATAAGTCTAAAATTTGGCCTAAAATTCACTTGCCACCTACTAAATCTGACTGCATAGGTTTTAGGATTACATCTGGTATACCAGTGGTGTCATATGTGTCATATATGATCCAGGAAAGCGAAAATACAGCCTCAGATGGCTGTATCAGGAAATGCTGATATATTCTCAATTAAGGTAGATTCAAGGTTGAAAACCATATTGATTCATACAGGAGTCACCCCTGAAACGAATTTTAGTAGTGTGTTCCATCAGAAATACATATGTAGCCCAAAGTGCAGGTTCAGGGAGTGTAGTTGGCGAGGGATAGGTAAAATGCCAGATCAGCCCAAACCACCCCTTAAAGTTGGTCAAACTGGCTGAAATTTTACAGGAAACTCAGTTTATATCAGAGAATGAATTTGTATTAGGCTGGCATACTCGAGGGCCACATTACAAATTTCAATTTCCGGGGTGTGGGGGGGCCCCAGGTCACCCCTCAGGTGGAAGATGTCAAATATATCATAATATTGCTAATCTGAAGCCCAAATTTAATTTCATTCATATTCTAATAATTAATGAGGATATTTTAGGCGCATTTGGAGCATTACATGTCTGACCTGAAATTATTTCACCAAAATATTGTTCTAAATATAGCCAAATATAGATGTAAATCAGCCCAAACCAGTACCAAATATTGGTCTATAAGTCTAAAATTTGGCCTAAAATTCACTTGCCACCTACTAAATCTGACTGCATAGGTTTTAGGATTACATCTGGTATACCAGTGGTGTCATATGTGTCATATATGATCCAGGAAAGCGAAAATACAGCCTCAGATGGCTGTATCAGGAAATGCTGATATATTCTCAATTAAGGTAGATTCAAGGTTGAAAACCATATTGATTCATACAGGAGTCACCCCTGAAACGAATTTTAGTAGTGTGTTCCATCAGAAATACATATGTAGCCCAAAGTGCAGGTTCAGGGAGTGTAGTTGGCGAGGGATAGGTAAAATGCCAGATCAGCCCAAACCACCCCTTAAAGTTGGTCAAACTGGCTGAAATTTTTACAGGAAACTCAGTTTATATCAGAGAATGAATTTGTATTAGGCTGGCATACTCGAGGGCCACATTACAAATTTCAATTTCCGGGGTGTGGGGGGGCCCCAGGTCACCCCTCAGGTGGAAGATGTCAAATATATCATAATATTGCTAATCTGAAGCCCAAATTTAATTTCATTCATATTCTAATAATTAATGAGGATATTTTAGGCGCATTTGGAGCATTACATGTCTGACCTGAAATTATTTCACCAAAATATTGTTCTAAATATAGCCAAATATAGATGTAAATCAGCCCAAACCAGTACCAAATATTGGTCTATAAGTCTAAAATTTGGCCTAAAATTCACTTGCCACCTACTAAATCTGACTGCATAGGTTTTAGGATTACATCTGGTATACCAGTGGTGTCATATGTGTCATATATGATCCAGGAAAGCGAAAATACAGCCTCAGATGGCTGTATCAGGAAATGCTGATATATTCTCAATTAAGGTAGATTCAAGGTTGAAAACCATATTGATTCATACAGGAGTCACCCCTGAAACGAATTTTAGTAGTGTGTTCCATCAGAAATACATATGTAGCCCAAAGTGCAGGTTCAGGGAGTGTAGTTGGCGAGGGATAGGTAAAATGCCAGATCAGCCCAAACCACCCCTTAAAGTTGGTCAAACTGGCTGAAATTTTTACAGGAAACTCAGTTTATATCAGAGAATGAATTTGTATTAGGCTGGCATACTCGAGGGCCACATTACAAATTTCAATTTCCGGGGTGTGGGGGGGCCCCAGGTCACCCCTCAGGTGGAAGATGTCAAATATATCATAATATTGCTAATCTGAAGCCCAAATTTAATTTCATTCATATTCTAATAATTAATGAGGATATTTTAGGCGCATTTGGAGCATTACATGTCTGACCTGAAATTATTTCACCAAAATATTGTTCTAAATATAGCCAAATATAGATGTAAATCAGCCCAAACCAGTACCAAATATTGGTCTATAAGTCTAAAATTTGGCCTAAAATTCACTTGCCACCTACTAAATCTGACTGCATAGGTTTTAGGATTACATCTGGTATACCAGTGGTGTCATATGTGTCATATATGATCCAGGAAAGCGAAAATACAGCCTCAGATGGCTGTATCAGGAAATGCTGATATATTCTCAATTAAGGTAGATTCAAGGTTGAAAACCATATTGATTCATACAGGAGTCACCCCTGAAACGAATTTTAGTAGTGTGTTCCATCAGAAATACATATGTAGCCCAAAGTGCAGGTTCAGGGAGTGTAGTTGGCGAGGGATAGGTAAAATGCCAGATCAGCCCAAACCACCCCTTAAAGTTGGTCAAACTGGCTGAAATTTTTACAGGAAACTCAGTTTATATCAGAGAATGAATTTGTATTAGGCTGGCATACTCGAGGGCCACATTACAAATTTCAATTTCCGGGGTGTGGGGGGGCCCCAGGTCACCCCTCAGGTGGAAGATGTCAAATATATCATAATATTGCTAATCTGAAGCCCAAATTTAATTTCATTCATATTCTAATAATTAATGAGGATATTTTAGGCGCATTTGGAGCATTACATGTCTGACCTGAAATTATTTCACCAAAATATTGTTCTAAATATAGCCAAATATAGATGTAAATCAGCCCAAACCAGTACCAAATATTGGTCTATAAGTCTAAAATTTGGCCTAAAATTCACTTGCCACCTACTAAATCTGACTGCATAGGTTTTAGGATTACATCTGGTATACCAGTGGTGTCATATGTGTCATATATGATCCAGGAAAGCGAAAATACAGCCTCAGATGGCTGTATCAGGAAATGCTGATATATTCTCAATTAAGGTAGATTCAAGGTTGAAAACCATATTGATTCATACAGGAGTCACCCCTGAAACGAATTTTAGTAGTGTGTTCCATCAGAAATACATATGTAGCCCAAAGTGCAGGTTCAGGGAGTGTAGTTGGCGAGGGATAGGTAAAATGCCAGATCAGCCCAAACCACCCCTTAAAGTTGGTCAAACTGGCTGAAATTTTTACAGGAAACTCAGTTTATATCAGAGAATGAATTTGTATTAGGCTGGCATACTCGAGGGCCACATTACAAATTTCAATTTCCGGGGTGTGGGGGGGGGCCAGGTCACCCCTCAGGTGGAAGATGTCAAATATATCATAATATTGCTAATCTGAAGCCCAAATTTAATTTCATTCATATTCTAATAATTAATGAGGATATTTTAGGCGCATTTGGAGCATTACATGTCTGACCTGAAATTATTTCACCAAAATATTGTTCTAAATATAGCCAAATATAGATGTAAATCAGCCCAAACCAGTACCAAATATTGGTCTATAAGTCTAAAATTTGGCCTAAAATTCACTTGCCACCTACTAAATCTGACTGCATAGGTTTTAGGATTACATCTGGTATACCAGTGGTGTCATATGTGTCATATATGATCCAGGAAAGCGAAAATACAGCCTCAGATGGCTGTATCAGGAAATGCTGATATATTCTCAATTAAGGTAGATTCAAGGTTGAAAACCATATTGATTCATACAGGAGTCACCCCTGAAACGAATTTTAGTAGTGTGTTCCATCAGAAATACATATGTAGCCCAAAGTGCAGGTTCAGGGAGTGTAGTTGGCGAGGGATAGGTAAAATGCCAGATCAGCCCAAACCACCCCTTAAAGTTGGTCAAACTGGCTGAAATTTTTACAGGAAACTCAGTTTATATCAGAGAATGAATTTGTATTAGGCTGGCATACTCGAGGGCCACATTACAAATTTCAATTTCCGGGGTGTGGGGGGGCCCCAGGTCACCCCTCAGGTGGAAGATGTCAAATATATCATAATATTGCTAATCTGAAGCCCAAATTTAATTTCATTCATATTCTAATAATTAATGAGGATATTTTAGGCGCATTTGGAGCATTACATGTCTGACCTGAAATTATTTCACCAAAATATTGTTCTAAATATAGCCAAATATAGATGTAAATCAGCCCAAACCAGTACCAAATATTGGTCTATAAGTCTAAAATTTGGCCTAAAATTCACTTGCCACCTACTAAATCTGACTGCATAGGTTTTAGGATTACATCTGGTATACCAGTGGTGTCATATGTGTCATATATGATCCAGGAAAGCGAAAATACAGCCTCAGATGGCTGTATCAGGAAATGCTGATATATTCTCAATTAAGGTAGATTCAAGGTTGAAAACCATATTGATTCATACAGGAGTCACCCCTGAAACGAATTTTAGTAGTGTGTTCCATCAGAAATACATATGTAGCCCAAAGTGCAGGTTCAGGGAGTGTAGTTGGCGAGGGATAGGTAAAATGCCAGATCAGCCCAAACCACCCCTTAAAGTTGGTCAAACTGGCTGAAATTTTTACAGGAAACTCAGTTTATATCAGAGAATGAATTTGTATTAGGCTGGCATACTCGAGGGCCACATTACAAATTTCAATTTCCGGGGTGTGGGGGGGCCCCAGGTCACCCCTCAGGTGGAAGATGTCAAATATATCATAATATTGCTAATCTGAAGCCCAAATTTAATTTCATTCATATTCTAATAATTAATGAGGATATTTTAGGCGCATTTGGAGCATTACATGTCTGAACTGAAATTATTTCACCAAAATATTGTTCTAAATATAGCCAAATATAGATGTAAATCAGCCCAAACCAGTACCAAATATTGGTCTATAAGTCTAAAATTTGGCCTAAAATTCACTTGCCACCTACTAAATCTGACTGCATAGGTTTTAGGATTACATCTGGTATACCAGTGGTGTCATATGTGTCATATATGATCCAGGAAAGCGAAAATACAGCCTCAGATGGCTGTATCAGGAAATGCTGATATATTCTCAATTAAGGTAGATTCAAGGTTGAAAACCATATTGATTCATAAAGGAGTCACCCCTGAAACGAATTTTAGTAGTGTGTTCCATCAGAAATACATATGTAGCCCAAAGTGCAGGTTCAGGGAGTGTAGTTGGCGAGGGATAGGTAAAATGCCAGATCAGCCCAAACCACCCCTTAAAGTTGGTCAAACTGGCTGAAATGTTTACAGGAAACTCAGTTTATATCAGAGAATGAATTTGTATTAGGCTGGCATACTCGAGGGCCACATTACAAATTTCAATTTCCGGGGTGTGGGGGGGGCCAGGTCACCCCTCAGGTGGAAGATGTCAAATATATCATAATATTGCTAATCTGAAGCCCAAATTTAATTTCATTCATATTCTAATAATTAATGAGGATATTTTAGGCGCATTTGGAGCATTACATGTCTGACCTGAAATTATTTCACCAAAATATTGTTCTAAATATAGCCAAATATAGATGTAAATCAGCCCAAACCAGTACCAAATATTGGTCTATAAGTCTAAAATTTGGCCTAAAATTCACTTGCCACCTACTAAATCTGACTGCATAGGTTTTAGGATTACATCTGGTATACCAGTGGTGTCATATGTGTCATATATGATCCAGGAAAGCGAAAATACAGCCTCAGATGGCTGTATCAGGAAATGCTGATATATTCTCAATTAAGGTAGATTCAAGGTTGAAAACCATATTGATTCATACAGGAGTCACCCCTGAAACGAATTTTAGTAGTGTGTTCCATCAGAAATACATATGTAGCCCAAAGTGCAGGTTCAGGGAGTGTAGTTGGCGAGGGATAGGTAAAATGCCAGATCAGCCCAAACCACCCCTTAAAGTTGGTCAAACTGGCTGAAATTTTTACAGGAAACTCAGTTTATATCAGAGAATGAATTTGTATTAGGCTGGCATACTCGAGGGCCACATTACAAATTTCAATTTCCGGGGTGTGGGGGGGCCCCAGGTCACCCCTCAGGTGGAAGATGTCAAATATATCATAATATTGCTAATCTGAAGCCCAAATTTAATTTCATTCATATTCTAATAATTAATGAGGATATTTTAGGCGCATTTGGAGCATTACATGTCTGACCTGAAATTATTTCACCAAAATATTGTTCTAAATATAGCCAAATATAGATGTAAATCAGCCCAAACCAGTACCAAATATTGGTCTATAAGTCTAAAATTTGGCCTAAAATTCACTTGCCACCTACTAAATCTGACTGCATAGGTTTTAGGATTACATCTGGTATACCAGTGGTGTCATATGTGTCATATATGATCCAGGAAAGCGAAAATACAGCCTCAGATGGCTGTATCAGGAAATGCTGATATATTCTCAATTAAGGTAGATTCAAGGTTGAAAACCATATTGATTCATACAGGAGTCACCCCTGAAACGAATTTTAGTAGTGTGTTCCATCAGAAATACATATGTAGCCCAAAGTGCAGGTTCAGGGAGTGTAGTTGGCGAGGGATAGGTAAAATGCCAGATCAGCCCAAACCACCCCTTAAAGTTGGTCAAACTGGCTGAAATTTTTACAGGAAACTCAGTTTATATCAGAGAATGAATTTGTATTAGGCTGGCATACTCGAGGGCCACATTACAAATTTCAATTTCCGGGGTGTGGGGGGGCCCCAGGTCACCCCTCAGGTGGAAGATGTCAAATATATCATAATATTGCTAATCTGAAGCCCAAATTTAATTTCATTCATATTCTAATAATTAATGAGGATATTTTAGGCGCATTTGGAGCATTACATGTCTGACCTGAAATTATTTCACCAAAATATTGTTCTAAATATAGCCAAATATAGATGTAAATCAGCCCAAACCAGTACCAAATATTGGTCTATAAGTCTAAAATTTGGCCTAAAATTCACTTGCCACCTACTAAATCTGACTGCATAGGTTTTAGGATTACATCTGGTATACCAGTGGTGTCATATGTGTCATATATGATCCAGGAAAGCGAAAATACAGCCTCAGATGGCTGTATCAGGAAATGCTGATATATTCTCAATTAAGGTAGATTCAAGGTTGAAAACCATATTGATTCATACAGGAGTCACCCCTGAAACGAATTTTAGTAGTGTGTTCCATCAGAAATACATATGTAGCCCAAAGTGCAGGTTCAGGGAGTGTAGTTGGCGAGGGATAGGTAAAATGCCAGATCAGCCCAAACCACCCCTTAAAGTTGGTCAAACTGGCTGAAATTTTTACAGGAAACTCAGTTTATATCAGAGAATGAATTTGTATTAGGCTGGCATACTCGAGGGCCACATTACAAATTTCAATTTCCGGGGTGTGGGGGGGCCCCAGGTCACCCCTCAGGTGGAAGATGTCAAATATATCATAATATTGCTAATCTGAAGCCCAAATTTAATTTCATTCATATTCTAATAATTAATGAGGATATTTTAGGCGCATTTGGAGCATTACATGTCTGACCTGAAATTATTTCACCAAAATATTGTTCTAAATATAGCCAAATATAGATGTAAATCAGCCCAAACCAGTACCAAATATTGGTCTATAAGTCTAAAATTTGGCCTAAAATTCACTTGCCACCTACTAAATCTGACTGCATAGGTTTTAGGATTACATCTGGTATACCAGTGGTGTCATATGTGTCATATATGATCCAGGAAAGCGAAAATACAGCCTCAGATGGCTGTATCAGGAAATGCTGATATATTCTCAATTAAGGTAGATTCAAGGTTGAAAACCATATTGATTCATACAGGAGTCACCCCTGAAACGAATTTTAGTAGTGTGTTCCATCAGAAATACATATGTAGCCCAAAGTGCAGGTTCAGGGAGTGTAGTTGGCGAGGGATAGGTAAAATGCCAGATCAGCCCAAACCACCCCTTAAAGTTGGTCAAACTGGCTGAAATTTTTACAGGAAACTCAGTTTATATCAGAGAATGAATTTGTATTAGGCTGGCATACTCGAGGGCCACATTACAAATTTCAATTTCCGGGGTGTGGGGGGGCCCCAGGTCACCCCTCAGGTGGAAGATGTCAAATATATCATAATATTGCTAATCTGAAGCCCAAATTTAATTTCATTCATATTCTAATAATTAATGAGGATATTTTAGGCGCATTTGGAGCATTACATGTCTGACCTGAAATTATTTCACCAAAATATTGTTCTAAATATAGCCAAATATAGATGTAAATCAGCCCAAACCAGTACCAAATATTGGTCTATAAGTCTAAAATTTGGCCTAAAATTCACTTGCCACCTACTAAATCTGACTGCATAGGTTTTAGGATTACATCTGGTATACCAGTGGTGTCATATGTGTCATATATGATCCAGGAAAGCGAAAATACAGCCTCAGATGGCTGTATCAGGAAATGCTGATATATTCTCAATTAAGGTAGATTCAAGGTTGAAAACCATATTGATTCATACAGGAGTCACCCCTGAAACGAATTTTAGTAGTGTGTTCCATCAGAAATACATATGTAGCCCAAAGTGCAGGTTCAGGGAGTGTAGTTGGCGAGGGATAGGTAAAATGCCAGATCAGCCCAAACCACCCCTTAAAGTTGGTCAAACTGGCTGAAATTTTACAGGAAACTCAGTTTATATCAGAGAATGAATTTGTATTAGGCTGGCATACTCGAGGGCCACATTACAAATTTCAATTTCCGGGGTGTGGGGGGGGGGGGGGGGGGCAGGTCACCCCTCAGGTGGAAGATGTCAAATATATCATAATATTGCTAATCTGAAGCCCAAATTTAATTCATTCATATTCTAATAATTAATGAGGATATTTTAGGCGCATTTGGAGCATTACATGTCTGACCTGAAATTATTTCACCAAAATATTGTTCTAAATATAGCCAAATATAGATGTAATCAGCCAAACCAGTACCAAATATTGTCTATAAGTCTAAATTTGGCCTAAAATTCACTTGCCACCTACTAATCTGACTGCATAGGTTTTAGGATTACATCTGGTATACCAGTGGTGTCATATGTGTCATATATGATCCAGAAAGCGAAAATACAGCCTCAGATGGCTGTATCAGGAAATGCTGATATATTCTCATTAAGGTAGATTCAAGGTTGAAAACCATATTGATTCATACAGGAGTCACCCCTGAAACGAATTTAGTAGTGTGTTCCATCAGAAATACATATGTAGCCAAAGTGCAGGTTCAGGGAGTGTAGTGGCGAGGGATAGGTAAAATGCCAGATCAGCCAAACCACCCCTTAAAGTTGGTCAAACTGGCTGAAATTTTACAGGAAACTCAGTTATATCAGAGAATGAATTTGTATTAGGCTGGCATACTCGAGGGCCACATTACAAATTCAATTTCCGGGTGTGGGGGGGCCCCAGGTCACCCCTCAGGTGGAAGATGTCAAATATATCATAATATTGCTAATCTGAAGCCCAAATTTAATTTCATTCATATTCTAATAATTAATGAGGATATTTAGGCGCATTTGGAGCATTACATGTCTGACCTGAAATTATTTCACCAAAATATTGTTCTAAATATAGCAAATATAGATGTAAATCAGCCAAACCAGTACCAAATATTGGTCTATAAGTCTAAAATTTGGCCTAAAATTCACTTGCCACCTACTAAATCTGACTGCATAGGTTTTAGGATTACATCTGGTATACCAGTGGTGTCATATGTGTCATATATGATCCAGGAAAGCGAAAATACAGCCTCAGATGGCTGTATCAGGAAATGCTGATATATTCTCAATTAAGGTAGATTCAAGTTGAAAACCATATTGATTCATACAGGAGTCACCCTGAAACGAATTTTAGTAGTGTGTTCCATCAGAATACATATGTAGCCAAAGTGCAGGTTCAGGGAGTGTAGTTGGCGAGGGATAGGTAAAATGCCAGATCAGCCCAAACCACCCTTAAAGTTGGTCAACTGGCTGAAATTTTTACAGGAAACTCAGTTTATATCAGAGAATGAATTTGTATTAGGCTGGCATACTCGAGGGCCACATTAAAAATTTCAATTTCCGGGGTGTGGGGGGGGCCCCAGGTCACCCCTCAGGTGGAAGATGTCAAATATATCATAATATTGCTAATCTGAAGCCAAATTTAATTTCATTCATATTCTAATAATTAATGAGGATATTTTAGGCGCATTTGGAGCATTACATGTCTGACCTGAAATTATTTCACCAAATATTGTTCTAAATATAGCCAAATATAGATGTAAATCAGCCCAAACCAGTACCAAATATTGGTCTATAGTCTAAAATTTGGCCTAAAATTCACTTGCCACCTACTAAATCTGACTGCATAGGTTTTAGGATTACATCTGGTATTACAGTGGTGTCATATGTGTCATATATGATCCAGGAAAGCGAAATACAGCCTCAGATGGCTGTATCAGGAAATGCTGATATATTCTCAATTAAGGTAGATTCAAGGTTGAAAACCATATTGATTCATACAGGAGTCACCCCTGAAACGAATTTTAGTAGTGTGTTCCATCAGAAATACATATGTAGCCCAAAGTGCAGGTTCAGGGAGTGTAGTTGGCGAGGGATAGGTAAAATGCCAGATCAGCCCAAACCACCCCTTAAAGTGGTCAAACTGGCTGAAATTTTTACAGGAAACTCAGTTTATATCAGAGAATGAATTTGTATTAGGCTGGCATACTCGAGGGCCACATTACAAATTTCAATTTCCGGGGTGTGGGGGGGGGGGCAGGTCACCCTCAGGTGGAAGATGTCAAATATATCATAATATTGCTAATCTGAAGCCAAATTAATTTCATTCATATTCTAATAATTAATGAGGATATTTTAGGCGCATTTGGAGCATTACATGTCTGACCTGAAATTATTTCACCAAAATATTGTTCTAAATATAGCCAAATAGATGTAAATCAGCCAAACCAGTACCAAATATTGGTCTATAAGTCTAAAATTTGGCCTAAAAATTCACTTGCCACCTACTAAATCTGACTGCATAGGTTTTAGGATTACATCTGGTATACCAGTGGTGTCATATGTGTCATATATGATCAGGAAAGCGAAAATACAGCCTCAGATGGCTGTATCAGGAAATGCTGATATATTCTCAATTAAGGTAGATTCAAGGTTGAAAACCATATTGATTCATACAGGAGTCACCCCTGAAACGAATTTTAGTAGTGTGTTCCATCAGAAATACATATGTAGCCCAAAGTGCAGGTTCAGGGAGTGTAGTTGGCGAGGATAGGTAAAATGCCAGATCAGCCCAAACCACCCCTTAAAGTTGGTCAAACTGGCTGAAATTTTTACAGGAAACTCAGTTTATATCAGAGAATGAATTTGTATTAGGCTGGCATACTCGAGGGCCACATTAAAAATTTCAATTTCCGGGGTGTGGGGGGGGCCCCAGGTCACCCCTCAGGTGGAAGATGTCAAATATATCATAATATTGCTAATCTGAAGCCCAAATTTAATTTCATTCATATTCTAATAATTAATGAGGATATTTTAGGCGCATTTGGAGCATTACATGTCTGACCTGAAATTATTTCACCAAAATATTGTTCTAAATATAGCCAAATATAGATGTAAATCAGCCCAAACCAGTACCAAATATTGGTCTATAAGTCTAAAATTTGGCCTAAAATTCACTTGCCACCTACTAAATCTGACTGCATAGGTTTTAGGATTACATCTGGTATACCAGTGGTGTCATATGTGTCATATATGATCCAGGAAAGCGAAAATACAGCCTCAGATGGCTGTATCAGGAAATGCTGATATATTCTCAATTAAGGTAGATTCAAGGTTGAAAACCATATTGATTCATACAGGAGTCACCCCTGAAACGAATTTTAGTAGTGTGTTCCATCAGAAATACATATGTAGCCCAAAGTGCAGGTTCAGGGAGTGTAGTTGGCGAGGGATAGGTAAAATGCCAGATCAGCCCAAACCACCCCTTAAAGTTGGTCAAACTGGCTGAAATTTTTACAGGAAACTCAGTTTATATCAGAGAATGAATTTGTATTAGGCTGGCATACTCGAGGGCCACATTACAAATTTCAATTTCCGGGGTGTGGGGGGGCCCCAGGTCACCCCTCAGGTGGAAGATGTCAAATATATCATAATATTGCTAATCTGAAGCCCAAATTTAATTTCATTCATATTCTAATAATTAATGAGGATATTTTAGGCGCATTTGGAGCATTACATGTCTGACCTGAAATTATTTCACCAAAATATTGTTCTAAATATAGCCAAATATAGATGTAAATCAGCCCAAACCAGTACCAAATATTGGTCTATAAGTCTAAAATTTGGCCTAAAATTCACTTGCCACCTACTAAATCTGACTGCATAGGTTTTAGGATTACATCTGGTATACCAGTGGTGTCATATGTGTCATATATGATCCAGGAAAGCGAAAATACAGCCTCAGATGGCTGTATCAGGAAATGCTGATATATTCTCAATTAAGGTAGATTCAAGGTTGAAAACCATATTGATTCATACAGGAGTCACCCCTGAAACGAATTTTAGTAGTGTGTTCCATCAGAAATACATATGTAGCCCAAAGTGCAGGTTCAGGGAGTGTAGTTGGCGAGGGATAGGTAAAATGCCAGATCAGCCCAAACCACCCCTTAAAGTTGGTCAAACTGGCTGAAATTTTTACAGGAAACTCAGTTTATATCAGAGAATGAATTTGTATTAGGCTGGCATACTCGAGGGCCACATTACAAATTTCAATTTCCGGGGTGTGGGGGGGCCCCAGGTCACCCCTCAGGTGGAAGATGTCAAATATATCATAATATTGCTAATCTGAAGCCCAAATTTAATTTCATTCATATTCTAATAATTAATGAGGATATTTTAGGCGCATTTGGAGCATTACATGTCTGACCTGAAATTATTTCACCAAAATATTGTTCTAAATATAGCCAAATATAGATGTAAATCAGCCCAAACCAGTACCAAATATTGGTCTATAAGTCTAAAATTTGGCCTAAAATTCACTTGCCACCTACTAAATCTGACTGCATAGGTTTTAGGATTACATCTGGTATACCAGTGGTGTCATATGTGTCATATATGATCCAGGAAAGCGAAAATACAGCCTCAGATGGCTGTATCAGGAAATGCTGATATATTCTCAATTAAGGTAGATTCAAGGTTGAAAACCATATTGATTCATACAGGAGTCACCCCTGAAACGAATTTTAGTAGTGTGTTCCATCAGAAATACATATGTAGCCCAAAGTGCAGGTTCAGGGAGTGTAGTTGGCGAGGGATAGGTAAAATGCCAGATCAGCCCAAACCACCCCTTAAAGTTGGTCAAACTGGCTGAAATTTTTACAGGAAACTCAGTTTATATCAGAGAATGAATTTGTATTAGGCTGGCATACTCGAGGGCCACATTACAAATTTCAATTTCCGGGGTGTGGGGGGGCCCCAGGTCACCCCTCAGGTGGAAGATGTCAAATATATCATAATATTGCTAATCTGAAGCCCAAATTTAATTTCATTCATATTCTAATAATTAATGAGGATATTTTAGGCGCATTTGGAGCATTACATGTCTGACCTGAAATTATTTCACCAAAATATTGTTCTAAATATAGCCAAATATAGATGTAAATCAGCCCAAACCAGTACCAAATATTGGTCTATAAGTCTAAAATTTGGCCTAAAATTCACTTGCCACCTACTAAATCTGACTGCATAGGTTTTAGGATTACATCTGGTATACCAGTGGTGTCATATGTGTCATATATGATCCAGGAAAGCGAAAATACAGCCTCAGATGGCTGTATCAGGAAATGCTGATATATTCTCAATTAAGGTAGATTCAAGGTTGAAAACCATATTGATTCATACAGGAGTCACCCCTGAAACGAATTTTAGTAGTGTGTTCCATCAGAAATACATATGTAGCCCAAAGTGCAGGTTCAGGGAGTGTAGTTGGCGAGGGATAGGTAAAATGCCAGATCAGCCCAAACCACCCCTTAAAGTTGGTCAAACTGGCTGAAATTTTTACAGGAAACTCAGTTTATATCAGAGAATGAATTTGTATTAGGCTGGCATACTCGAGGGCCACATTACAAATTTCAATTTCCGGGGTGTGGGGGGGCCCCAGGTCACCCCTCAGGTGGAAGATGTCAAATATATCATAATATTGCTAATCTGAAGCCCAAATTTAATTTCATTCATATTCTAATAATTAATGAGGATATTTTAGGCGCATTTGGAGCATTACATGTCTGACCTGAAATTATTTCACCAAAATATTGTTCTAAATATAGCCAAATATAGATGTAAATCAGCCCAAACCAGTACCAAATATTGGTCTATAAGTCTAAAATTTGGCCTAAAATTCACTTGCCACCTACTAAATCTGACTGCATAGGTTTTAGGATTACATCTGGTATACCAGTGGTGTCATATGTGTCATATATGATCCAGGAAAGCGAAAATACAGCCTCAGATGGCTGTATCAGGAAATGCTGATATATTCTCAATTAAGGTAGATTCAAGGTTGAAAACCATATTGATTCATACAGGAGTCACCCCTGAAACGAATTTTAGTAGTGTGTTCCATCAGAAATACATATGTAGCCCAAAGTGCAGGTTCAGGGAGTGTAGTTGGCGAGGGATAGGTAAAATGCCAGATCAGCCCAAACCACCCCTTAAAGTTGGTCAAACTGGCTGAAATTTTTACAGGAAACTCAGTTTATATCAGAGAATGAATTTGTATTAGGCTGGCATACTCGAGGGCCACATTACAAATTTCAATTTCCGGGGTGTGGGGGGGCCCCAGGTCACCCCTCAGGTGGAAGATGTCAAATATATCATAATATTGCTAATCTGAAGCCCAAATTTAATTTCATTCATATTCTAATAATTAATGAGGATATTTTAGGCGCATTTGGAGCATTACATGTCTGACCTGAAATTATTTCACCAAAATATTGTTCTAAATATAGCCAAATATAGATGTAAATCAGCCCAAACCAGTACCAAATATTGGTCTATAAGTCTAAAATTTGGCCTAAAATTCACTTGCCACCTACTAAATCTGACTGCATAGGTTTTAGGATTACATCTGGTATACCAGTGGTGTCATATGTGTCATATATGATCCAGGAAAGCGAAAATACAGCCTCAGATGGCTGTATCAGGAAATGCTGATATATTCTCAATTAAGGTAGATTCAAGGTTGAAAACCATATTGATTCATACAGGAGTCACCCCTGAAACGAATTTTAGTAGTGTGTTCCATCAGAAATACATATGTAGCCCAAAGTGCAGGTTCAGGGAGTGTAGTTGGCGAGGGATAGGTAAAATGCCAGATCAGCCCAAACCACCCCTTAAAGTTGGTCAAACTGGCTGAAATTTTTACAGGAAACTCAGTTTATATCAGAGAATGAATTTGTATTAGGCTGGCATACTCGAGGGCCACATTACAAATTTCAATTTCCGGGGTGTGGGGGGGCCCCAGGTCACCCCTCAGGTGGAAGATGTCAAATATATCATAATATTGCTAATCTGAAGCCCAAATTTAATTTCATTCATATTCTAATAATTAATGAGGATATTTTAGGCGCATTTGGAGCATTACATGTCTGACCTGAAATTATTTCACCAAAATATTGTTCTAAATATAGCCAAATATAGATGTAAATCAGCCCAAACCAGTACCAAATATTGGTCTATAAGTCTAAAATTTGGCCTAAAATTCACTTGCCACCTACTAAATCTGACTGCATAGGTTTTAGGATTACATCTGGTATACCAGTGGTGTCATATGTGTCATATATGATCCAGGAAAGCGAAAATACAGCCTCAGATGGCTGTATCAGGAAATGCTGATATATTCTCAATTAAGGTAGATTCAAGGTTGAAAACCATATTGATTCATACAGGAGTCACCCCTGAAACGAATTTTAGTAGTGTGTTCCATCAGAAATACATATGTAGCCCAAAGTGCAGGTTCAGGGAGTGTAGTTGGCGAGGGATAGGTAAAATGCCAGATCAGCCCAAACCACCCCTTAAAGTTGGTCAAACTGGCTGAAATTTTTACAGGAAACTCAGTTTATATCAGAGAATGAATTTGTATTAGGCTGGCATACTCGAGGGCCACATTACAAATTTCAATTTCCGGGGTGTGGGGGGGCCCCAGGTCACCCCTCAGGTGGAAGATGTCAAATATATCATAATATTGCTAATCTGAAGCCCAAATTTAATTTCATTCATATTCTAATAATTAATGAGGATATTTTAGGCGCATTTGGAGCATTACATGTCTGACCTGAAATTATTTCACCAAAATTTTGTTCTAAATATAGCCAAATATAGATGTAAATCAGCCCAAACCAGTACCAAATATTGGTCTATAAGTCTAAAATTTGGCCTAAAATTCACTTGCCACCTACTAAATCTGACTGCATAGGTTTTAGGATTACATCTGGTATACCAGTGGTGTCATATGTGTCATATATGATCCAGGAAAGCGAAAATACAGCCTCAGATGGCTGTATCAGGAAATGCTGATATATTCTCAATTAAGGTAGATTCAAGGTTGAAAACCATATTGATTCATACAGGAGTCACCCCTGAAACGAATTTTAGTAGTGTGTTCCATCAGAAATACATATGTAGCCCAAAGTGCAGGTTCAGGGAGTGTAGTTGGCGAGGGATAGGTAAAATGCCAGATCAGCCCAAACCACCCCTTAAAGTTGGTCAAACTGGCTGAAATTTTTACAGGAAACTCAGTTTATATCAGAGAATGAATTTGTATTAGGCTGGCATACTCGAGGGCCACATTACAAATTTCAATTTCCGGGGTGTGGGGGGGCCCCAGGTCACCCCTCAGGTGGAAGATGTCAAATATATCATAATATTGCTAATCTGAAGCCCAAATTTAATTTCATTCATATTCTAATAATTAATGAGGATATTTTAGGCGCATTTGGAGCATTACATGTCTGACCTGAAATTATTTCACCAAAATATTGTTCTAAATATAGCCAAATATAGATGTAAATCAGCCCAAACCAGTACCAAATATTGGTCTATAAGTCTAAAATTTGGCCTAAAATTCACTTGCCACCTACTAAATCTGACTGCATAGGTTTTAGGATTACATCTGGTATACCAGTGGTGTCATATGTGTCATATATGATCCAGGAAAGCGAAAATACAGCCTCAGATGGCTGTATCAGGAAATGCTGATATATTCTCAATTAAGGTAGATTCAAGGTTGAAAACCATATTGATTCATACAGGAGTCACCCCTGAAACGAATTTTAGTAGTGTGTTCCATCAGAAATACATATGTAGCCCAAAGTGCAGGTTCAGGGAGTGTAGTTGCGAGGGATAGGTAAAATGCCAGATCAGCCCAAACCACCCCTTAAAGTTGGTCAAACTGGCTGAAATTTTTACAGGAAACTCAGTTTATATCAGAGAATGAATTTGTATTAGGCTGGCATACTCGAGGGCCACATTACAAATTTCAATTTCCGGGGTGTGGGGGGGCCCCAGGTCACCCCTCAGGTGGAAGATGTCAAATATATCATAATATTGCTAATCTGAAGCCCAAATTTAATTTCATTCATATTCTAATAATTAATGAGGATATTTTAGGCGCATTTGGAGCATTACATGTCTGACCTGAAATTATTTCACCAAAATATTGTTCTAAATATAGCCAAATATAGATGTAAATCAGCCCAAACCAGTACCAAATATTGGTCTATAAGTCTAAAATTTGGCCTAAAATTCACTTGCCACCTACTAAATCTGACTGCATAGGTTTTAGGATTACATCTGGTATACCAGTGGTGTCATATGTGTCATATATGATCCAGGAAAGCGAAAATACAGCCTCAGATGGCTGTATCAGGAAATGCTGATATATTCTCAATTAAGGTAGATTCAAGGTTGAAAACCATATTGATTCATACAGGAGTCACCCCTGAAACGAATTTTAGTAGTGTGTTCCATCAGAAATACATATGTAGCCCAAAGTGCAGGTTCAGGGAGTGTAGTTGGCGAGGGATAGGTAAAATGCCAGATCAGCCCAAACCACCCCTTAAAGTTGGTCAAACTGGCTGAAATTTTTACAGGAAACTCAGTTTATATCAGAGAATGAATTTGTATTAGGCTGGCATACTCGAGGGCCACATTACAAATTTCAATTTCCGGGGTGTGGGGGGGCCCCAGGTCACCCCTCAGGTGGAAGATGTCAAATATATCATAATATTGCTAATCTGAAGCCCAAATTTAATTTCATTCATATTCTAATAATTAATGAGGATATTTTAGGCGCATTTGGAGCATTACATGTCTGACCTGAAATTATTTCACCAAAATATTGTTCTAAATATAGCCAAATATAGATGTAAATCAGCCCAAACCAGTACCAAATATTGGTCTATAAGTCTAAAATTTGGCCTAAAATTCACTTGCCACCTACTAAATCTGACTGCATAGGTTTTAGGATTACATCTGGTATACCAGTGGTGTCATATGTGTCATATATGATCCAGGAAAGCGAAAATACAGCCTCAGATGGCTGTATCAGGAAATGCTGATATATTCTCAATTAAGGTAGATTCAAGGTTGAAAACCATATTGATTCATACAGGAGTCACCCCTGAAACGAATTTTAGTAGTGTGTTCCATCAGAAATACATATGTAGCCCAAAGTGCAGGTTCAGGGAGTGTAGTTGGCGAGGGATAGGTAAAATGCCAGATCAGCCCAAACCACCCCTTAAAGTTGGTCAAACTGGCTGAAATTTTTACAGGAAACTCAGTTTATATCAGAGAATGAATTTGTATTAGGCTGGCATACTCGAGGGCCACATTACAAATTTCAATTTCCGGGGTGTGGGGGGGCCCCAGGTCACCCCTCAGGTGGAAGATGTCAAATATATCATAATATTGCTAATCTGAAGCCCAAATTTAATTTCATTCATATTCTAATAATTAATGAGGATATTTTAGGCGCATTTGGAGCATTACATGTCTGACCTGAAATTATTTCACCAAAATATTGTTCTAAATATAGCCAAATATAGATGTAAATCAGCCCAAACCAGTACCAAATATTGGTCTATAAGTCTAAAATTTGGCCTAAAATTCACTTGCCACCTACTAAATCTGACTGCATAGGTTTTAGGATTACATCTGGTATACCAGTGGTGTCATATGTGTCATATATGATCCAGGAAAGCGAAAATACAGCCTCAGATGGCTGTATCAGGAAATGCTGATATATTCTCAATTAAGGTAGATTCAAGGTTGAAAACCATATTGATTCATACAGGAGTCACCCCTGAAACGAATTTTAGTAGTGTGTTCCATCAGAAATACATATGTAGCCCAAAGTGCAGGTTCAGGGAGTGTAGTTGGCGAGGGATAGGTAAAATGCCAGATCAGCCCAAACCACCCCTTAAAGTTGGTCAAACTGGCTGAAATTTTTACAGGAAACTCAGTTTATATCAGAGAATGAATTTGTATTAGGCTGGCATACTCGAGGGCCACATTATAAATTTCAATTTCCGGGGTGTGGGGGGGCCCCAGGTCACCCCTCAGGTGGAAGATGTCAAATATATCATAATATTGCTAATCTGAAGCCCAAATTTAATTTCATTCATATTCTAATAATTAATGAGGATATTTTAGGCGCATTTGGAGCATTACATGTCTGACCTGAAATTATTTCACCAAAATATTGTTCTAAATATAGCCAAATATAGATGTAAATCAGCCCAAACCAGTACCAAATATTGGTCTATAAGTCTAAAATTTGGCCTAAAATTCACTTGCCACCTACTAAATCTGACTGCATAGGTTTTAGGATTACATCTGGTATACCAGTGGTGTCATATGTGTCATATATGATCCAGGAAAGCGAAAATACAGCCTCAGATGGCTGTATCAGGAAATGCTGATATATTCTCAATTAAGGTAGATTCAAGGTTGAAAACCATATTGATTCATACAGGAGTCACCCCTGAAACGAATTTTAGTAGTGTGTTCCATCAGAAATACATATGTAGCCCAAAGTGCAGGTTCAGGGAGTGTAGTTGGCGAGGGATAGGTAAAATGCCAGATCAGCCCAAACCACCCCTTAAAGTTGGTCAAACTGGCTGAAATTTTTACAGGAAACTCAGTTTATATCAGAGAATGAATTTGTATTAGGCTGGCATACTCGAGGGCCACATTACAAATTTCAATTTCCGGGGTGTGGGGGGGCCCCAGGTCACCCCTCAGGTGGAAGATGTCAAATATATCATAATATTGCTAATCTGAAGCCCAAATTTAATTTCATTCATATTCTAATAATTAATGAGGATATTTTAGGCGCATTTGGAGCATTACATGTCTGACCTGAAATTATTTCACCAAAATATTGTTCTAAATATAGCCAAATATAGATGTAAATCAGCCCAAACCAGTACCAAATATTGGTCTATAAGTCTAAAATTTGGCCTAAAATTCACTTGCCACCTACTAAATCTGACTGCATAGGTTTTAGGATTACATCTGGTATACCAGTGGTGTCATATGTGTCATATATGATCCAGGAAAGCGAAAATACAGCCTCAGATGGCTGTATCAGGAAATGCTGATATATTCTCAATTAAGGTAGATTCAAGGTTGAAAACCATATTGATTCATACAGGAGTCACCCCTGAAACGAATTTTAGTAGTGTGTTCCATCAGAAATACATATGTAGCCCAAAGTGCAGGTTCAGGGAGTGTAGTTGGCGAGGGATAGGTAAAATGCCAGATCAGCCCAAACCACCCCTTAAAGTTGGTCAAACTGGCTGAAATTTTTACAGGAAACTCAGTTTATATCAGAGAATGAATTTGTATTAGGCTGGCATACTCGAGGGCCACATTACAAATTTCAATTTCCGGGGTGTGGGGGGGCCCCAGGTCACCCCTCAGGTGGAAGATGTCAAATATATCATAATATTGCTAATCTGAAGCCCAAATTTAATTTCATTCATATTCTAATAATTAATGAGGATATTTTAGGCGCATTTGGAGCATTACATGTCTGACCTGAAATTATTTCACCAAAATATTGTTCTAAATATAGCCAAATATAGATGTAAATCAGCCCAAACCAGTACCAAATATTGGTCTATAAGTCTAAAATTTGGCCTAAAAATCACTTGCCACCTACTAAATCTGACTGCATAGGTTTTAGGATTACATCTGGTATACCAGTGGTGTCATATGTGTCATATATGATCCAGGAAAGCGAAAATACAGCCTCAGATGGCTGTATCAGGAAATGCTGATATATTCTCAATTAAGGTAGATTCAAGGTTGAAAACCATATTGATTCATACAGGAGTCACCCCTGAAACGAATTTTAGTAGTGTGTTCCATCAGAAATACATATGTAGCCCAAAGTGCAGGTTCAGGGAGTGTAGTTGGCGAGGGATAGGTAAAATGCCAGATCAGCCCAAACCACCCCTTAAAGTTGGTCAAACTGGCTGAAATTTTTACAGGAAACTCAGTTTATATCAGAGAATGAATTTGTATTAGGCTGGCATACTCGAGGGCCACATTACAAATTTCAATTTCCGGGGTGTGGGGGGGCCCCAGGTCACCCCTCAGGTGGAAGATGTCAAATATATCATAATATTGCTAATCTGAAGCCCAAATTTAATTTCATTCATATTCTAATAATTAATGAGGATATTTTAGGCGCATTTGGAGCATTACATGTCTGACCTGAAATTATTTCACCAAAATATTGTTCTAAATATAGCCAAATATAGATGTAAATCAGCCCAAACCAGTACCAAATATTGGTCTATAAGTCTAAAATTTGGCCTAAAATTCACTTGCCACCTACTAAATCTGACTGCATAGGTTTTAGGATTACATCTGGTATACCAGTGGTGTCATATGTGTCATATATGATCCAGGAAAGCGAAAATACAGCCTCAGATGGCTGTATCAGGAAATGCTGATATATTCTCAATTAAGGTAGATTCAAGGTTGAAAACCATATTGATTCATACAGGAGTCACCCCTGAAACGAATTTTAGTAGTGTGTTCCATCAGAAATACATATGTAGCCCAAAGTGCAGGTTCAGGGAGTGTAGTTGGCGAGGGATAGGTAAAATGCCAGATCAGCCCAAACCACCCCTTAAAGTTGGTCAAACTGGCTGAAATTTTTACAGGAAACTCAGTTTATATCAGAGAATGAATTTGTATTAGGCTGGCATACTCGAGGGCCACATTACAAATTTCAATTTCCGGGGTGTGGGGGGGCCCCAGGTCACCCCTCAGGTGGAAGATGTCAAATATATCATAATATTGCTAATCTGAAGCCCAAATTTAATTTCATTCATATTCTAATAATTAATGAGGATATTTTAGGCGCATTTGGAGCATTACATGTCTGACCTGAAATTATTTCACCAAAATATTGTTCTAAATATAGCCAAATATAGATGTAAATCAGCCCAAACCAGTACCAAATATTGGTCTATAAGTCTAAAATTTGGCCTAAAATTCACTTGCCACCTACTAAATCTGACTGCATAGGTTTTAGGATTACATCTGGTATACCAGTGGTGTCATATGTGTCATATATGATCCAGGAAAGCGAAAATACAGCCTCAGATGGCTGTATCAGGAAATGCTGATATATTCTCAATTAAGGTAGATTCAAGGTTGAAAACCATATTGATTCATACAGGAGTCACCCCTGAAACGAATTTTAGTAGTGTGTTCCATCAGAAATACATATGTAGCCCAAAGTGCAGGTTCAGGGAGTGTAGTTGGCGAGGGATAGGTAAAATGCCAGATCAGCCCAAACCACCCCTTAAAGTTGGTCAAACTGGCTGAAATTTTTACAGGAAACTCAGTTTATATCAGAGAATGAATTTGTATTAGGCTGGCATACTCGAGGGCCACATTACAAATTTCAATTTCCGGGGTGTGGGGGGGCCCCAGGTCACCCCTCAGGTGGAAGATGTCAAATATATCATAATATTGCTAATCTGAAGCCCAAATTTAATTTCATTCATATTCTAATAATTAATGAGGATATTTTAGGCGCATTTGGAGCATTACATGTCTGACCTGAAATTATTTCACCAAAATATTGTTCTAAATATAGCCAAATATAGATGTAAATCAGCCCAAACCAGTACCAAATATTGGTCTATAAGTCTAAAATTTGGCCTAAAATTCACTTGCCACCTACTAAATCTGACTGCATAGGTTTTAGGATTACATCTGGTATACCAGTGGTGTCATATGTGTCATATATGATCCAGGAAAGCGAAAATACAGCCTCAGATGGCTGTATCAGGAAATGCTGATATATTCTCAATTAAGGTAGATTCAAGGTTGAAAACCATATTGATTCATACAGGAGTCACCCCTGAAACGAATTTTAGTAGTGTGTTCCATCAGAAATACATATGTAGCTCAAAGTGCAGGTTCAGGGAGTGTAGTTGGCGAGGGATAGGTAAAATGCCAGATCAGCCCAAACCACCCCTTAAAGTTGGTCAAACTGGCTGAAATTTTTACAGGAAACTCAGTTTATATCAGAGAATGAATTTGTATTAGGCTGGCATACTCGAGGGCCACATTACAAATTTCAATTTCCGGGGTGTGGGGGGGCCCCAGGTCACCCCTCAGGTGGAAGATGTCAAATATATCATAATATTGCTAATCTGAAGCCCAAATTTAATTTCATTCATATTCTAATAATTAATGAGGATATTTTAGGCGCATTTGGAGCATTACATGTCTGACCTGAAATTATTTCACCAAAATATTGTTCTAAATATAGCCAAATATAGATGTAAATCAGCCCAAACCAGTACCAAATATTGGTCTATAAGTCTAAAATTTGGCCTAAAATTCACTTGCCACCTACTAAATCTGACTGCATAGGTTTTAGGATTACATCTGGTATACCAGTGGTGTCATATGTGTCATATATGATCCAGGAAAGCGAAAATACAGCCTCAGATGGCTGTATCAGGAAATGCTGATATATTCTCAATTAAGGTAGATTCAAGGTTGAAAACCATATTGATTTATACAGGAGTCACCCCTGAAACGAATTTTAGTAGTGTGTTCCATCAGAAATACATATGTAGCCCAAAGTGCAGGTTCAGGGAGTGTAGTTGGCGAGGGATAGGTAAAATGCCAGATCAGCCCAAACCACCCCTTAAAGTTGGTCAAACTGGCTGAAATTTTTACAGGAAACTCAGTTTATATCAGAGAATGAATTTGTATTAGGCTGGCATACTCGAGGGCCACATTACAAATTTCAATTTCCGGGGTGTGGGGGGGCCCCAGGTCACCCCTCAGGTGGAAGATGTCAAATATATCATAATATTGCTAATCTGAAGCCCAAATTTAATTTCATTCATATTCTAATAATTAATGAGGATATTTTAGGCGCATTTGGAGCATTACATGTCTGACCTGAAATTATTTCACCAAAATATTGTTCTAAATATAGCCAAATATAGATGTAAATCAGCCCAAACCAGTACCAAATATTGGTCTATAAGTCTAAAATTTGGCCTAAAATTCACTTGCCACCTACTAAATCTGACTGCATAGGTTTTAGGATTACATCTGGTATACCAGTGGTGTCATATGTGTCATATATGATCCAGGAAAGCGAAAATACAGCCTCAGATGGCTGTATCAGGAAATGCTGATATATTCTCAATTAAGGTAGATTCAAGGTTGAAAACCATATTGATTCATACAGGAGTCACCCCTGAAACGAATTTTAGTAGTGTGTTCCATCAGAAATACATATGTAGCCCAAAGTGCAGGTTCAGGGAGTGTAGTTGGCGAGGGATAGGTAAAATGCCAGATCAGCCCAAACCACCCCTTAAAGTTGGTCAAACTGGCTGAAATTTTTACAGGAAACTCAGTTTATATCAGAGAATGAATTTGTATTAGGCTGGCATACTCGAGGGCCACATTACAAATTTCAATTTCCGGGGTGTGGGGGGGCCCCAGGTCACCCCTCAGGTGGAAGATGTCAAATATATCATAATATTGCTAATCTGAAGCCCAAATTTAATTTCATTCATATTCTAATAATTAATGAGGATATTTTAGGCGCATTTGGAGCATTACATGTCTGACCTGAAATTATTTCACCAAAATATTGTTCTAAATATAGCCAAATATAGATGTAAATCAGCCCAAACCAGTACCAAATATTGGTCTATAAGTCTAAAATTTGGCCTAAAATTCACTTGCCACCTACTAAATCTGACTGCATAGGTTTTAGGATTACATCTGGTATACCAGTGGTGTCATATGTGTCATATATGATCCAGGAAAGCGAAAATACAGCCTCAGATGGCTGTATCAGGAAATGCTGATATATTCTCAATTAAGGTAGATTCAAGGTTGAAAACCATATTGATTCATACAGGAGTCACCCCTGAAACGAATTTTAGTAGTGTGTTCCATCAGAAATACATATGTAGCCCAAAGTGCAGGTTCAGGGAGTGTAGTTGGCGAGGGATAGGTAAAATGCCAGATCAGCCCAAACCACCCCTTAAAGTTGGTCAAACTGGCTGAAATTTTTACAGGAAACTCAGTTTATATCAGAGAATGAATTTGCATTAGGCTGGCATACTCGAGGGCCACATTACAAATTTCAATTTCCGGGGTGTGGGGGGGCCCCAGGTCACCCCTCAGGTGGAAGATGTCAAATATATCATAATATTGCTAATCTGAAGCCCATATTTAATTTCATTCATATTCTAATAATTAATGAGGATATTTTAGGCGCATTTGGAGCATTACATGTCTGACCTGAAATTATTTCACCAAAATATTGTTCTAAATATAGCCAAATATAGATGTAAATCAGCCCAAACCAGTACCAAATATTGGTCTATAAGTCTAAAATTTGGCCTAAAATTCACTTGCCACCTACTAAATCTGACTGCGCATAGGTTTTAGGATTACATCTGGTATACAGTGGTGTCCATATGTGTCATATATGATCCCAGGAAAGCGGAAAATACAGCCTCAGATGGCTGTATCAGGAAATGCTGAATTCTCAATTAAGGTAGATTCAAGGTTGAAAACCATATTGATTCATACAGGAGTCACCCCTGAAACGAATTTTAGTAGTGTGTTCCATCAGAAATACATATGTAGCCCAAAGTGCAGGTTCAGGGAGTGTAGTTGGCGAGGGATAGGTAAAATGCCAGATCAGCCCAAACCACCCCTTAAAGTTGGTCAAACTGGCTGAAATTTTTACAGGAAACTCAGTTTATATCAGAGAATGAATTTGTATTAGGCTGGCATACTCGAGGGCCACATTACAAATTTCAATTTCCGGGGTGTGGGGGGGCCCCAGGTCACCCCTCAGGTGGAAGATGTCAAATATATCATAATATTGCTAATCTGAAGCCCAAATTTAATTTCATTCATATTCTAATAATTAATGAGGATATTTTAGGCGCATTTGGAGCATTACATGTCTGACCTGAAATTATTTCACCAAAATATTGTTCTAAATATAGCCAAATATAGATGTAAATCAGCCCAAACCAGTACCAAATATTGGTCTATAAGTCTAAAATTTGGCCTAAAATTCACTTGCCACCTACTAAATCTGACTGCATAGGTTTTAGGATTACATCTGGTATACCAGTGGTGTCATATGTGTCATATATGATCCAGGAAAGCGAAAATACAGCCTCAGATGGCTGTATCAGGAAATGCTGATATATTCTCAATTAAGGTAGATTCAAGGTTGAAAACCATATTGATTCATACAGGAGTCACCCCTGAAACGAATTTTAGTAGTGTGTTCCATCAGAAATACATATGTAGCCCAAAGTGCAGGTTCAGGGAGTGTAGTTGGCGAGGGATAGGTAAAATGCCAGATCAGCCCAAACCACCCCTTAAAGTTGGTCAAACTGGCTGAAATTTTTACAGGAAACTCAGTTTATATCAGAGAATGAATTTGTATTAGGCTGGCATACTCGAGGGCCACATTACAAATTTCAATTTCCGGGGTGTGGGGGGGCCCCAGGTCACCCCTCAGGTGGAAGATGTCAAATATATCATAATATTGCTAATCTGAAGCCCAAATTTAATTTCATTCATATTCTAATAATTAATGAGGATATTTTAGGCGCATTTGGAGCATTACATGTCTGACCTGAAATTATTTCACCAAAATATTGTTCTAAATATAGCCAAATATAGATGTAAATCAGCCCAAACCAGTACCAAATATTGGTCTATAAGTCTAAAATTTGGCCTAAAATTCACTTGCCACCTACTAAATCTGACTGCATAGGTTTTAGGATTACATCTGGTATACCAGTGGTGTCATATGTGTCATATATGATCCAGGAAAGCGAAAATACAGCCTCAGATGGCTGTATCAGGAAATGCTGATATATTCTCAATTAAGGTAGATTCAAGGTTGAAAACCATATTGATTCATACAGGAGTCACCCCTGAAACGAATTTTAGTAGTGTGTTCCATCAGAAATACATATGTAGCCCAAAGTGCAGGTTCAGGGAGTGTAGTTGGCGAGGGATAGGTAAAATGCCAGATCAGCCCAAACCACCCCTTAAAGTTGGTCAAACTGGCTGAAATTTTTACAGGAAACTCAGTTTATATCAGAGAATGAATTTGTATTAGGCTGGCATACTCGAGGGCCACATTACAAATTTCAATTTCCGGGGTGTGGGGGGGCCCCAGGTCACCCCTCAGGTGGAAGATGTCAAATATATCATAATATTGCTAATCTGAAGCCCAAATTTAATTTCATTCATATTCTAATAATTAATGAGGATATTTTAGGCGCATTTGGAGCATTACATGTCTGACCTGAAATTATTTCACCAAAATATTGTTCTAAATATAGCCAAATATAGATGTAAATCAGCCCAAACCAGTACCAAATATTGGTCTATAAGTCTAAAATTTGGCCTAAAATTCACTTGCCACCTACTAAATCTGACTGCATAGGTTTTAGGATTACATCTGGTATACCAGTGGTGTCATATGTGTCATATATGATCCAGGAAAGCGAAAATACAGCCTCAGATGGCTGTATCAGGAAATGCTGATATATTCTCAATTAAGGTAGATTCAAGGTTGAAAACCATATTGATTCATACAGGAGTCACCCCTGAAACGAATTTTAGTAGTGTGTTCCATCAGAAATACATATGTAGCCCAAAGTGCAGGTTCAGGGAGTGTAGTTGGCGAGGGATAGGTAAAATGCCAGATCAGCCCAAACCACCCCTTAAAGTTGGTCAAACTGGCTGAAATTTTTACAGGAAACTCAGTTTATATCAGAGAATGAATTTGTATTAGGCTGGCATACTCGAGGGCCACATTACAAATTTCAATTTCCGGGGTGTGGGGGGGCCCCAGGTCACCCCTCAGGTGGAAGATGTCAAATATATCATAATATTGCTAATCTGAAGCCCAAATTTAATTTCATTCATATTCTAATAATTAATGAGGATATTTTAGGCGCATTTGGAGCATTACATGTCTGACCTGAAATTATTTCACCAAAATATTGTTCTAAATATAGCCAAATATAGATGTAAATCAGCCCAAACCAGTACCAAATATTGGTCTATAAGTCTAAAATTTGGCCTAAAATTCACTTGCCACCTACTAAATCTGACTGCATAGGTTTTAGGATTACATCTGGTATACCAGTGGTGTCATATGTGTCATATATGATCCAGGAAAGCGAAAATACAGCCTCAGATGGCTGTATCAGGAAATGCTGATATATTCTCAATTAAGGTAGATTCAAGGTTGAAAACCATATTGATTCATACAGGAGTCACCCCTGAAACGAATTTTAGTAGTGTGTTCCATCAGAAATACATATGTAGCCCAAAGTGCAGGTTCAGGGAGTGTAGTTGGCGAGGGATAGGTAAAATGCCAGATCAGCCCAAACCACCCCTTAAAGTTGGTCAAACTGGCTGAAATTTTTACAGGAAACTCAGTTTATATCAGAGAATGAATTTGTATTAGGCTGGCATACTCGAGGGCCACATTACAAATTTCAATTTCCGGGGTGTGGGGGGGCCCCAGGTCACCCCTCAGGTGGAAGATGTCAAATATATCATAATATTGCTAATCTGAAGCCCAAATTTAATTTCATTCATATTCTAATAATTAATGAGGATATTTTAGGCGCATTTGGAGCATTACATGTCTGACCTGAAATTATTTCACCAAAATATTGTTCTAAATATAGCCAAATATAGATGTAAATCAGCCCAAACCAGTACCAAATATTGGTCTATAAGTCTAAAATTTGGCCTAAAATTCACTTGCCACCTACTAAATCTGACTGCATAGGTTTTAGGATTACATCTGGTATACCAGTGGTGTCATATGTGTCATATATGATCCAGGAAAGCGAAAATACAGCCTCAGATGGCTGTATCAGGAAATGCTGATATATTCTCAATTAAGGTAGATTCAAGGTTGAAAACCATATTGATTCATACAGGAGTCACCCCTGAAACGAATTTTAGTAGTGTGTTCCATCAGAAATACATATGTAGCCCAAAGTGCAGGTTCAGGGAGTGTAGTTGGCGAGGGATAGGTAAAATGCCAGATCAGCCCAAACCACCCCTTAAAGTTGGTCAAACTGGCTGAAATTTTTACAGGAAACTCAGTTTATATCAGAGAATGAATTTGTATTAGGCTGGCATACTCGAGGGCCACATTACAAATTTCAATTTCCGGGGTGTGGGGGGGCCCCAGGTCACCCCTCAGGTGGAAGATGTCAAATATATCATAATATTGCTAATCTGAAGCCCAAATTTAATTTCATTCATATTCTAATAATTAATGAGGATATTTTAGGCGCATTTGGAGCATTACATGTCTGACCTGAAATTATTTCACCAAAATATTGTTCTAAATATAGCCAAATATAGATGTAAATCAGCCCAAACCAGTACCAAATATTGGTCTATAAGTCTAAAATTTGGCCTAAAATTCACTTGCCACCTACTAAATCTGACTGCATAGGTTTTAGGATTACATCTGGTATACCAGTGGTGTCATATGTGTCATATATGATCCAGGAAAGCGAAAATACAGCCTCAGATGGCTGTATCAGGAAATGCTGATATATTCTCAATTAAGGTAGATTCAAGGTTGAAAACCATATTGATTCATACAGGAGTCACCCCTGAAACGAATTTTAGTAGTGTGTTCCATCAGAAATACATATGTAGCCCAAAGTGCAGGTTCAGGGAGTGTAGTTGGCGAGGGATAGGTAAAATGCCAGATCAGCCCAAACCACCCCTTAAAGTTGGTCAAACTGGCTGAAATTTTTACAGGAAACTCAGTTTATATCAGAGAATGAATTTGTATTAGGCTGGCATACTCGAGGGCCACATTACAAATTTCAATTTCCGGGGTGTGGGGGGGCCCCAGGTCACCCCTCAGGTGGAAGATGTCAAATATATCATAATATTGCTAATCTGAAGCCCAAATTTAATTTCATTCATATTCTAATAATTAATGAGGATATTTTAGGCGCATTTGGAGCATTACATGTCTGACCTGAAATTATTTCACCAAAATATTGTTCTAAATATAGCCAAATATAGATGTAAATCAGCCCAAACCAGTACCAAATATTGGTCTATAAGTCTAAAATTTGGCCTAAAATTCACTTGCCACCTACTAAATCTGACTGCATAGGTTTTAGGATTACATCTGGTATACCAGTGGTGTCATATGTGTCATATATGATCCAGGAAAGCGAAAATACAGCCTCAGATGGCTGTATCAGGAAATGCTGATATATTCTCAATTAAGGTAGATTCAAGGTTGAAAACCATATTGATTCATACAGGAGTCACCCCTGAAACGAATTTTAGTAGTGTGTTCCATCAGAAATACATATGTAGCCCAAAGTGCAGGTTCAGGGAGTGTAGTTGGCGAGGGATAGGTAAAATGCCAGATCAGCCCAAACCACCCCTTAAAGTTGGTCAAACTGGCTGAAATTTTTACAGGAAACTCAGTTTATATCAGAGAATGAATTTGTATTAGGCTGGCATACTCGAGGGCCACATTACAAATTTCAATTTCCGGGGTGTGGGGGGGCCCCAGGTCACCCCTCAGGTGGAAGATGTCAAATATATCATAATATTGCTAATCTGAAGCCCAAATTTAATTTCATTCATATTCTAATAATTAATGAGGATATTTTAGGCGCATTTGGAGCATTACATGTCTGACCTGAAATTATTTCACCAAAATATTGTTCTAAATATAGCCAAATATAGATGTAAATCAGCCCAAACCAGTACCAAATATTGGTCTATAAGTCTAAAATTTGGCCTAAAATTCACTTGCCACCTACTAAATCTGACTGCATAGGTTTTAGGATTACATCTGGTATACCAGTGGTGTCATATGTGTCATATATGATCCAGGAAAGCGAAAATACAGCCTCAGATGGCTGTATCAGGAAATGCTGATATATTCTCAATTAAGGTAGATTCAAGGTTGAAAACCATATTGATTCATACAGGAGTCACCCCTGAAACGAATTTTAGTAGTGTGTTCCATCAGAAATACATATGTAGCCCAAAGTGCAGGTTCAGGGAGTGTAGTTGGCGAGGGATAGGTAAAATGCCAGATCAGCCCAAACCACCCCTTAAAGTTGGTCAAACTGGCTGAAATTTTTACAGGAAACTCAGTTTATATCAGAGAATGAATTTGTATTAGGCTGGCATACTCGAGGGCCACATTACAAATTTCAATTTCCGGGGTGTGGGGGGGCCCCAGGTCACCCCTCAGGTGGAAGATGTCAAATATATCATAATATTGCTAATCTGAAGCCCAAATTTAATTTCATTCATATTCTAATAATTAATGAGGATATTTTAGGCGCATTTGGAGCATTACATGTCTGACCTGAAATTATTTCACCAAAATATTGTTCTAAATATAGCCAAATATAGATGTAAATCAGCCCAAACCAGTACCAAATATTGGTCTATAAGTCTAAAATTTGGCCTAAAATTCACTTGCCACCTACTAAATCTGACTGCATAGGTTTTAGGATTACATCTGGTATACCAGTGGTGTCATATGTGTCATATATGATCCAGGAAAGCGAAAATACAGCCTCAGATGGCTGTATCAGGAAATGCTGATATATTCTCAATTAAGGTAGATTCAAGGTTGAAAACCATATTGATTCATACAGGAGTCACCCCTGAAACGAATTTTAGTAGTGTGTTCCATCAGAAATACATATGTAGCCCAAAGTGCAGGTTCAGGGAGTGTAGTTGGCGAGGGATAGGTAAAATGCCAGATCAGCCCAAACCACCCCTTAAAGTTGGTCAAACTGGCTGAAATTTTTACAGGAAACTCAGTTTATATCAGAGAATGAATTTGTATTAGGCTGGCATACTCGAGGGCCACATTACAAATTTCAATTTCCGGGGTGTGGGGGGGCCCCAGGTCACCCCTCAGGTGGAAGATGTCAAATATATCATAATATTGCTAATCTGAAGCCCAAATTTAATTTCATTCATATTCTAATAATTAATGAGGATATTTTAGGCGCATTTGGAGCATTACATGTCTGACCTGAAATTATTTCACCAAAATATTGTTCTAAATATAGCCAAATATAGATGTAAATCAGCCCAAACCAGTACCAAATATTGGTCTATAAGTCTAAAATTTGGCCTAAAATTCACTTGCCACCTACTAAATCTGACTGCATAGGTTTTAGGATTACATCTGGTATACCAGTGGTGTCATATGTGTCATATATGATCCAGGAAAGCGAAAATACAGCCTCAGATGGCTGTATCAGGAAATGCTGATATATTCTCAATTAAGGTAGATTCAAGGTTGAAAACCATATTGATTCATACAGGAGTCACCCCTGAAACGAATTTTAGTAGTGTGTTCCATCAGAAATACATATGTAGCCCAAAGTGCAGGTTCAGGGAGTGTAGTTGGCGAGGGATAGGTAAAATGCCAGATCAGCCCAAACCACCCCTTAAAGTTGGTCAAACTGGCTGAAATTTTTACAGGAAACTCAGTTTATATCAGAGAATGAATTTGTATTAGGCTGGCATACTCGAGGGCCACATTACAAATTTCAATTTCCGGGGTGTGGGGGGCCCCAGGTCACCCCTCAGGTGGAAGATGTCAAATATATCATAATATTGCTAATCTGAAGCCCAAATTTAATTTCATTCATATTCTAATAATTAATGAGGATATTTTAGGCGCATTTGGAGCATTACATGTCTGACCTGAAATTATTTCACCAAAATATTGTTCTAAATATAGCCAAATATAGATGTAAATCAGCCCAAACCAGTACCAAATATTGGTCTATAAGTCTAAAATTTGGCCTAAAATTCACTTGCCACCTACTAAATCTGACTGCATAGGTTTTAGGATTACATCTGGTATACCAGTGGTGTCATATGTGTCATATATGATCCAGGAAAGCGAAAATACAGCCTCAGATGGCTGTATCAGGAAATGCTGATATATTCTCAATTAAGGTAGATTCAAGGTTGAAAACCATATTGATTCATACAGGAGTCACCCCTGAAACGAATTTTAGTAGTGTGTTCCATCAGAAATACATATGTAGCCCAAAGTGCAGGTTCAGGGAGTGTAGTTGGCGAGGGATAGGTAAAATGCCAGATCAGCCCAAACCACCCCTTAAAGTTGGTCAAACTGGCTGAAATTTTTACAGGAAACTCAGTTTATATCAGAGAATGAATTTGTATTAGGCTGGCATACTCGAGGGCCACATTACAAATTTCAATTTCCGGGGTGTGGGGGGGCCCCAGGTCACCCCTCAGGTGGAAGATGTCAAATATATCATAATATTGCTAATCTGAAGCCCAAATTTAATTTCATTCATATTCTAATAATTAATGAGGATATTTTAGGCGCATTTGGAGCATTACATGTCTGACCTGAAATTATTTCACCAAAATATTGTTCTAAATATAGCCAAATATAGATGTAAATCAGCCCAAACCAGTACCAAATATTGGTCTATAAGTCTAAAATTTGGCCTAAAATTCACTTGCCACCTACTAAATCTGACTGCATAGGTTTTAGGATTACATCTGGTATACCAGTGGTGTCATATGTGTCATATATGATCCAGGAAAGCGAAAATACAGCCTCAGATGGCTGTATCAGGAAATGCTGATATATTCTCAATTAAGGTAGATTCAAGGTTGAAAACCATATTGATTCATACAGGAGTCACCCCTGAAACGAATTTTAGTAGTGTGTTCCATCAGAAATACATATGTAGCCCAAAGTGCAGGTTCAGGGAGTGTAGTTGGCGAGGGATAGGTAAAATGCCAGATCAGCCCAAACCACCCCTTAAAGTTGGTCAAACTGGCTGAAATTTTTACAGGAAACTCAGTTTATATCAGAGAATGAATTTGTATTAGGCTGGCATACTCGAGGGCCACATTACAAATTTCAATTTCCGGGGTGTGGGGGGGCCCCAGGTCACCCCTCAGGTGGAAGATGTCAAATATATCATAATATTGCTAATCTGAAGCCCAAATTTAATTTCATTCATATTCTAATAATTAATGAGGATATTTTAGGCGCATTTGGAGCATTACATGTCTGACCTGAAATTATTTCACCAAAATATTGTTCTAAATATAGCCAAATATAGATGTAAATCAGCCCAAACCAGTACCAAATATTGGTCTATAAGTCTAAAATTTGGCCTAAAATTCACTTGCCACCTACTAAATCTGACTGCATAGGTTTTAGGATTACATCTGGTATACCAGTGGTGTCATATGTGTCATATATGATCCAGGAAAGCGAAAATACAGCCTCAGATGGCTGTATCAGGAAATGCTGATATATTCTCAATTAAGGTAGATTCAAGGTTGAAAACCATATTGATTCATACAGGAGTCACCCCTGAAACGAATTTTAGTAGTGTGTTCCATCAGAAATACATATGTAGCCCAAAGTGCAGGTTCAGGGAGTGTAGTTGGCGAGGGATAGGTAAAATGCCAGATCAGCCCAAACCACCCCTTAAAGTTGGTCAAACTGGCTGAAATTTTTACAGGAAACTCAGTTTATATCAGAGAATGAATTTGTATTAGGCTGGCATACTCGAGGGCCACATTACAAATTTCAATTTCCGGGGTGTGGGGGGGCCCCAGGTCACCCCTCAGGTGGAAGATGTCAAATATATCATAATATTGCTAATCTGAAGCCCAAATTTAATTTCATTCATATTCTAATAATTAATGAGGATATTTTAGGCGCATTTGGAGCATTACATGTCTGACCTGAAATTATTTCACCAAAATATTGTTCTAAATATAGCCAAATATAGATGTAAATCAGCCCAAACCAGTACCAAATATTGGTCTATAAGTCTAAAATTTGGCCTAAAATTCACTTGCCACCTACTAAATCTGACTGCATAGGTTTTAGGATTACATCTGGTATACCAGTGGTGTCATATGTGTCATATATGATCCAGGAAAGCGAAAATACAGCCTCAGATGGCTGTATCAGGAAATGCTGATATATTCTCAATTAAGGTAGATTCAAGGTTGAAAACCATATTGATTCATACAGGAGTCACCCCTGAAACGAATTTTAGTAGTGTGTTCCATCAGAAATACATATGTAGCCCAAAGTGCAGGTTCAGGGAGTGTAGTTGGCGAGGGATAGGTAAAATGCCAGATCAGCCCAAACCACCCCTTAAAGTTGGTCAAACTGGCTGAAATTTTTACAGGAAACTCAGTTTATATCAGAGAATGAATTTGTATTAGGCTGGCATACTCGAGGGCCACATTACAAATTTCAATTTCCGGGGTGTGGGGGGGCCCCAGGTCACCCCTCAGGTGGAAGATGTCAAATATATCATAATATTGCTAATCTGAAGCCCAAATTTAATTTCATTCATATTCTAATAATTAATGAGGATATTTTAGGCGCATTTGGAGCATTACATGTCTGACCTGAAATTATTTCACCAAAATATTGTTCTAAATATAGCCAAATATAGATGTAAATCAGCCCAAACCAGTACCAAATATTGGTCTATAAGTCTAAAATTTGGCCTAAAATTCACTTGCCACCTACTAAATCTGACTGCATAGGTTTTAGGATTACATCTGGTATACCAGTGGTGTCATATGTGTCATATATGATCCAGGAAAGCGAAAATACAGCCTCAGATGGCTGTATCAGGAAATGCTGATATATTCTCAATTAAGGTAGATTCAAGGTTGAAAACCATATTGATTCATACAGGAGTCACCCCTGAAACGAATTTTAGTAGTGTGTTCCATCAGAAATACATATGTAGCCCAAAGTGCAGGTTCAGGGAGTGTAGTTGGCGAGGGATAGGTAAAATGCCAGATCAGCCCAAACCACCCCTTAAAGTTGGTCAAACTGGCTGAAATTTTTACAGGAAACTCAGTTTATATCAGAGAATGAATTTGTATTAGGCTGGCATACTCGAGGGCCACATTATAAATTTCAATTTCCGGGGTGTGGGGGGGCCCCAGGTCACCCCTCAGGTGGAAGATGTCAAATATATCATAATATTGCTAATCTGAAGCCCAAATTTAATTTCATTCATATTCTAATAATTAATGAGGATATTTTAGGCGCATTTGGAGCATTACATGTCTGACCTGAAATTATTTCACCAAAATATTGTTCTAAATATAGCCAAATATAGATGTAAATCAGCCCAAACCAGTACCAAATATTGGTCTATAAGTCTAAAATTTGGCCTAAAATTCACTTGCCACCTACTAAATCTGACTGCATAGGTTTTAGGATTACATCTGGTATACCAGTGGTGTCATATGTGTCATATATGATCCAGGAAAGCGAAAATACAGCCTCAGATGGCTGTATCAGGAAATGCTGATATATTCTCAATTAAGGTAGATTCAAGGTTGAAAACCATATTGATTCATACAGGAGTCACCCCTGAAACGAATTTTAGTAGTGTGTTCCATCAGAAATACATATGTAGCCCAAAGTGCAGGTTCAGGGAGTGTAGTTGGCGAGGGATAGGTAAAATGCCAGATCAGCCCAAACCACCCCTTAAAGTTGGTCAAACTGGCTGAAATTTTTACAGGAAACTCAGTTTATATCAGAGAATGAATTTGTATTAGGCTGGCATACTCGAGGGCCACATTACAAATTTCAATTTCCGTGGTGTGGGGGGGCCCCAGGTCACCCCTCAGGTGGAAGATGTCAAATATATCATAATATTGCTAATCTGAAGCCCAAATTTAATTTCATTCATATTCTAATAATTAATGAGGATATTTTAGGCGCATTTGGAGCATTACATGTCTGACCTGAAATTATTTCACCAAAATATTGTTCTAAATATAGCCAAATATAGATGTAAATCAGCCCAAACCAGTACCAAATATTGGTCTATAAGTCTAAAATTTGGCCTAAAATTCACTTGCCACCTACTAAATCTGACTGCATAGGTTTTAGGATTACATCTGGTATACCAGTGGTGTCATATGTGTCATATATGATCCAGGAAAGCGAAAATACAGCCTCAGATGGCTGTATCAGGAAATGCTGATATATTCTCAATTAAGGTAGATTCAAGGTTGAAAACCATATTGATTCATACAGGAGTCACCCCTGAAACGAATTTTAGTAGTGTGTTCCATCAGAAATACATATGTAGCCCAAAGTGCAGGTTCAGGGAGTGTAGTTGGCGAGGGATAGGTAAAATGCCAGATCAGCCCAAACCACCCCTTAAAGTTGGTCAAACTGGCTGAAATTTTTACAGGAAACTCAGTTTATATCAGAGAATGAATTTGTATTAGGCTGGCATACTCGAGGGCCACATTACAAATTTCAATTTCCGGGGTGTGGGGGGGCCCCAGGTCACCCCTCAGGTGGAAGATGTCAAATATATCATAATATTGCTAATCTGAAGCCCAAATTTAATTTCATTCATATTCTAATAATTAATGAGGATATTTTAGGCGCATTTGGAGCATTACATGTCTGACCTGAAATTATTTCACCAAAATATTGTTCTAAATATAGCCAAATATAGATGTAAATCAGCCCAAACCAGTACCAAATATTGGTCTATAAGTCTAAAATTTGGCCTAAAATTCACTTGCCACCTACTAAATCTGACTGCATAGGTTTTAGGATTACATCTGGTATACCAGTGGTGTCATATGTGTCATATATGATCCAGGAAAGCGAAAATACAGCCTCAGATGGCTGTATCAGGAAATGCTGATATATTCTCAATTAAGGTAGATTCAAGGTTGAAAACCATATTGATTCATACAGGAGTCACCCCTGAAACGAATTTTAGTAGTGTGTTCCATCAGAAATACATATGTAGCCCAAAGTGCAGGTTCAGGGAGTGTAGTTGGCGAGGGATAGGTAAAATGCCAGATCAGCCCAAACCACCCCTTAAAGTTGGTCAAACTGGCTGAAATTTTTACAGGAAACTCAGTTTATATCAGAGAATGAATTTGTATTAGGCTGGCATACTCGAGGGCCACATTACAAATTTCAATTTCCGGGGTGTGGGGGGGCCCCAGGTCACCCCTCAGGTGGAAGATGTCAAATATATCATAATATTGCTAATCTGAAGCCCAAATTTAATTTCATTCATATTCTAATAATTAATGAGGATATTTTAGGCGCATTTGGAGCATTACATGTCTGACCTGAAATTATTTCACCAAAATATTGTTCTAAATATAGCCAAATATAGATGTAAATCAGCCCAAACCAGTACCAAATATTGGTCTATAAGTCTAAAATTTGGCCTAAAATTCACTTGCCACCTACTAAATCTGACTGCATAGGTTTTAGGATTACATCTGGTATACCAGTGGTGTCATATGTGTCATATATGATCCAGGAAAGCGAAAATACAGCCTCAGATGGCTGTATCAGGAAATGCTGATATATTCTCAATTAAGGTAGATTCAAGGTTGAAAACCATATTGATTCATACAGGAGTCACCCCTGAAACGAATTTTAGTAGTGTGTTCCATCAGAAATACATATGTAGCCCAAAGTGCAGGTTCAGGGAGTGTAGTTGGCGAGGGATAGGTAAAATGCCAGATCAGCCCAAACCACCCCTTAAAGTTGGTCAAACTGGCTGAAATTTTTACAGGAAACTCAGTTTATATCAGAGAATGAATTTGTATTAGGCTGGCATACTCGAGGGCCACATTATAAATTTCAATTTCCGGGGTGTGGGGGGGCCCCAGGTCACCCCTCAGGTGGAAGATGTCAAATATATCATAATATTGCTAATCTGAAGCCCAAATTTAATTTCATTCATATTCTAATAATTAATGAGGATATTTTAGGCGCATTTGGAGCATTACATGTCTGACCTGAAATTATTTCACCAAAATATTGTTCTAAATATAGCCAAATATAGATGTAAATCAGCCCAAACCAGTACCAAATATTGGTCTATAAGTCTAAAATTTGGCCTAAAATTCACTTGCCACCTACTAAATCTGACTGCATAGGTTTTAGGATTACATCTGGTATACCAGTGGTGTCATATGTGTCATATATGATCCAGGAAAGCGAAAATACAGCCTCAGATGGCTGTATCAGGAAATGCTGATATATTCTCAATTAAGGTAGATTCAAGGTTGAAAACCATATTGATTCATACAGGAGTCACCCCTGAAACGAATTTTAGTAGTGTGTTCCATCAGAAATACATATGTAGCCCAAAGTGCAGGTTCAGGGAGTGTAGTTGGCGAGGGATAGGTAAAATGCCAGATCAGCCCAAACCACCCCTTAAAGTTGGTCAAACTGGCTGAAATTTTTACAGGAAACTCAGTTTATATCAGAGAATGAATTTGTATTAGGCTGGCATACTCGAGGGCCACATTACAAATTTCAATTTCCGGGGTGTGGGGGGGCCCCAGGTCACCCCTCAGGTGGAAGATGTCAAATATATCATAATATTGCTAATCTGAAGCCCAAATTTAATTTCATTCATATTCTAATAATTAATGAGGATATTTTAGGCGCATTTGGAGCATTACATGTCTGACCTGAAATTATTTCACCAAAATATTGTTCTAAATATAGCCAAATATAGATGTAAATCAGCCCAAACCAGTACCAAATATTGGTCTATAAGTCTAAAATTTGGCCTAAAATTCACTTGCCACCTACTAAATCTGACTGCATAGGTTTTAGGATTACATCTGGTATACCAGTGGTGTCATATGTGTCATATATGATCCAGGAAAGCGAAAATACAGCCTCAGATGGCTGTATCAGGAAATGCTGATATATTCTCAATTAAGGTAGATTCAAGGTTGAAAACCATATTGATTCATACAGGAGTCACCCCTGAAACGAATTTTAGTAGTGTGTTCCATCAGAAATACATATGTAGCCCAAAGTGCAGGTTCAGGGAGTGTAGTTGGCGAGGGATAGGTAAAATGCCAGATCAGCCCAAACCACCCCTTAAAGTTGGTCAAACTGGCTGAAATTTTTACAGGAAACTCAGTTTATATCAGAGAATGAATTTGTATTAGGCTGGCATACTCGAGGGCCACATTACAAATTTCAATTTCCGGGGTGTGGGGGGGCCCCAGGTCACCCCTCAGGTGGAAGATGTCAAATATATCATAATATTGCTAATCTGAAGCCCAAATTTAATTTCATTCATATTCTAATAATTAATGAGGATATTTTAGGCGCATTTGGAGCATTACATGTCTGACCTGAAATTATTTCACCAAAATATTGTTCTAAATATAGCCAAATATAGATGTAAATCAGCCCAAACCAGTACCAAATATTGGTCTATAAGTCTAAAATTTGGCCTAAAATTCACTTGCCACCTACTAAATCTGACTGCATAGGTTTTAGGATTACATCTGGTATACCAGTGGTGTCATATGTGTCATATATGATCCAGGAAAGCGAAAATACAGCCTCAGATGGCTGTATCAGGAAATGCTGATATATTCTCAATTAAGGTAGATTCAAGGTTGAAAACCATATTGATTCATACAGGAGTCACCCCTGAAACGAATTTTAGTAGTGTGTTCCATCAGAAATACATATGTAGCCCAAAGTGCAGGTTCAGGGAGTGTAGTTGGCGAGGGATAGGTAAAATGCCAGATCAGCCCAAACCACCCCTTAAAGTTGGTCAAACTGGCTGAAATTTTTACAGGAAACTCAGTTTATATCAGAGAATGAATTTGTATTAGGCTGGCATACTCGAGGGCCACATTACAAATTTCAATTTCCGGGGTGTGGGGGGGCCCCAGGTCACCCCTCAGGTGGAAGATGTCAAATATATCATAATATTGCTAATCTGAAGCCCAAATTTAATTTCATTCATATTCTAATAATTAATGAGGATATTTTAGGCGCATTTGGAGCATTACATGTCTGACCTGAAATTATTTCACCAAAATATTGTTCTAAATATAGCCAAATATAGATGTAAATCAGCCCAAACCAGTACCAAATATTGGTCTATAAGTCTAAAATTTGGCCTAAAATTCACTTGCCACCTACTAAATCTGACTGCATAGGTTTTAGGATTACATCTGGTATACCAGTGGTGTCATATGTGTCATATATGATCCAGGAAAGCGAAAATACAGCCTCAGATGGCTGTATCAGGAAATGCTGATATATTCTCAATTAAGGTAGATTCAAGGTTGAAAACCATATTGATTCATACAGGAGTCACCCCTGAAACGAATTTTAGTAGTGTGTTCCATCAGAAATACATATGTAGCCCAAAGTGCAGGTTCAGGGAGTGTAGTTGGCGAGGGATAGGTAAAATGCCAGATCAGCCCAAACCACCCCTTAAAGTTGGTCAAACTGGCTGAAATTTTTACAGGAAACTCAGTTTATATCAGAGAATGAATTTGTATTAGGCTGGCATACTCGAGGGCCACATTACAAATTTCAATTTCCGGGGTGTGGGGGGGCCCCAGGTCACCCCTCAGGTGGAAGATGTCAAATATATCATAATATTGCTAATCTGAAGCCCAAATTTAATTTCATTCATATTCTAATAATTAATGAGGATATTTTAGGCGCATTTGGAGCATTACATGTCTGACCTGAAATTATTTCACCAAAATATTGTTCTAAATATAGCCAAATATAGATGTAAATCAGCCCAAACCAGTACCAAATATTGGTCTATAAGTCTAAAATTTGGCCTAAAATTCACTTGCCACCTACTAAATCTGACTGCATAGGTTTTAGGATTACATCTGGTATACCAGTGGTGTCATATGTGTCATATATGATCCAGGAAAGCGAAAATACAGCCTCAGATGGCTGTATCAGGAAATGCTGATATATTCTCAATTAAGGTAGATTCAAGGTTGAAAACCATATTGATTCATACAGGAGTCACCCCTGAAACGAATTTTAGTAGTGTGTTCCATCAGAAATACATATGTAGCCCAAAGTGCAGGTTCAGGGAGTGTAGTTGGCGAGGGATAGGTAAAATGCCAGATCAGCCCAAACCACCCCTTAAAGTTGGTCAAACTGGCTGAAATTTTTACAGGAAACTCAGTTTATATCAGAGAATGAATTTGTATTAGGCTGGCATACTCGAGGGCCACATTACAAATTTCAATTTCCGGGGTGTGGGGGGGCCCCAGGTCACCCCTCAGGTGGAAGATGTCAAATATATCATAATATTGCTAATCTGAAGCCCAAATTTAATTTCATTCATATTCTAATAATTAATGAGGATATTTTAGGCGCATTTGGAGCATTACATGTCTGACCTGAAATTATTTCACCAAAATATTGTTCTAAATATAGCCAAATATAGATGTAAATCAGCCCAAACCAGTACCAAATATTGGTCTATAAGTCTAAAATTTGGCCTAAAATTCACTTGCCACCTACTAAATCTGACTGCATAGGTTTTAGGATTACATCTGGTATACCAGTGGTGTCATATGTGTCATATATGATCCAGGAAAGCGAAAATACAGCCTCAGATGGCTGTATCAGGAAATGCTGATATATTCTCAATTAAGGTAGATTCAAGGTTGAAAACCATATTGATTCATACAGGAGTCACCCCTGAAACGAATTTTAGTAGTGTGTTCCATCAGAAATACATATGTAGCCCAAAGTGCAGGTTCAGGGAGTGTAGTTGGCGAGGGATAGGTAAAATGCCAGATCAGCCCAAACCACCCCTTAAAGTTGGTCAAACTGGCTGAAATTTTTACAGGAAACTCAGTTTATATCAGAGAATGAATTTGTATTAGGCTGGCATACTCGAGGGCCACATTACAAATTTCAATTTCCGGGGTGTGGGGGGGCCCCAGGTCACCCCTCAGGTGGAAGATGTCAAATATATCATAATATTGCTAATCTGAAGCCCAAATTTAATTTCATTCATATTCTAATAATTAATGAGGATATTTTAGGCGCATTTGGAGCATTACATGTCTGACCTGAAATTATTTCACCAAAATATTGTTCTAAATATAGCCAAATATAGATGTAAATCAGCCCAAACCAGTACCAAATATTGGTCTATAAGTCTAAAATTTGGCCTAAAATTCACTTGCCACCTACTAAATCTGACTGCATAGGTTTTAGGATTACATCTGGTATACCAGTGGTGTCATATGTGTCATATATGATCCAGGAAAGCGAAAATACAGCCTCAGATGGCTGTATCAGGAAATGCTGATATATTCTCAATTAAGGTAGATTCAAGGTTGAAAACCATATTGATTCATACAGGAGTCACCCCTGAAACGAATTTTAGTAGTGTGTTCCATCAGAAATACATATGTAGCCCAAAGTGCAGGTTCAGGGAGTGTAGTTGGCGAGGGATAGGTAAAATGCCAGATCAGCCCAAACCACCCCTTAAAGTTGGTCAAACTGGCTGAAATTTTTACAGGAAACTCAGTTTATATCAGAGAATGAATTTGTATTAGGCTGGCATACTCGAGGGCCACATTACAAATTTCAATTTCCGGGGTGTGGGGGGGCCCCAGGTCACCCCTCAGGTGGAAGATGTCAAATATATCATAATATTGCTAATCTGAAGCCCAAATTTAATTTCATTCATATTCTAATAATTAATGAGGATATTTTAGGCGCATTTGGAGCATTACATGTCTGACCTGAAATTATTTCACCAAAATATTGTTCTAAATATAGCCAAATATAGATGTAAATCAGCCCAAACCAGTACCAAATATTGGTCTATAAGTCTAAAATTTGGCCTAAAATTCACTTGCCACCTACTAAATCTGACTGCATAGGTTTTAGGATTACATCTGGTATACCAGTGGTGTCATATGTGTCATATATGATCCAGGAAAGCGAAAATACAGCCTCAGATGGCTGTATCAGGAAATGCTGATATATTCTCAATTAAGGTAGATTCAAGGTTGAAAACCATATTGATTCATACAGGAGTCACCCCTGAAACGAATTTTAGTAGTGTGTTCCATCAGAAATACATATGTAGCCCAAAGTGCAGGTTCAGGGAGTGTAGTTGGCGAGGGATAGGTAAAATGCCAGATCAGCCCAAACCACCCCTTAAAGTTGGTCAAACTGGCTGAAATTTTTACAGGAAACTCAGTTTATATCAGAGAATGAATTTGTATTAGGCTGGCATACTCGAGGGCCACATTACAAATTTCAATTTCCGGGGTGTGGGGGGGCCCCAGGTCACCCCTCAGGTGGAAGATGTCAAATATATCATAATATTGCTAATCTGAAGCCCAAATTTAATTTCATTCATATTCTAATAATTAATGAGGATATTTTAGGCGCATTTGGAGCATTACATGTCTGACCTGAAATTATTTCACCAAAATATTGTTCTAAATATAGCCAAATATAGATGTAAATCAGCCCAAACCAGTACCAAATATTGGTCTATAAGTCTAAAATTTGGCCTAAAATTCACTTGCCACCTACTAAATCTGACTGCATAGGTTTTAGGATTACATCTGGTATACCAGTGGTGTCATATGTGTCATATATGATCCAGGAAAGCGAAAATACAGCCTCAGATGGCTGTATCAGGAAATGCTGATATATTCTCAATTAAGGTAGATTCAAGGTTGAAAACCATATTGATTCATACAGGAGTCACCCCTGAAACGAATTTTAGTAGTGTGTTCCATCAGAAATACATATGTAGCCCAAAGTGCAGGTTCAGGGAGTGTAGTTGGCGAGGGATAGGTAAAATGCCAGATCAGCCCAAACCACCCCTTAAAGTTGGTCAAACTGGCTGAAATTTTTACAGGAAACTCAGTTTATATCAGAGAATGAATTTGTATTAGGCTGGCATACTCGAGGGCCACATTACAAATTTCAATTTCCGGGGTGTGGGGGGGCCCCAGGTCACCCCTCAGGTGGAAGATGTCAAATATATCATAATATTGCTAATCTGAAGCCCAAATTTAATTTCATTCATATTCTAATAATTAATGAGGATATTTTAGGCGCATTTGGAGCATTACATGTCTGACCTGAAATTATTTCACCAAAATATTGTTCTAAATATAGCCAAATATAGATGTAAATCAGCCCAAACCAGTACCAAATATTGGTCTATAAGTCTAAAATTTGGCCTAAAATTCACTTGCCACCTACTAAATCTGACTGCATAGGTTTTAGGATTACATCTGGTATACCAGTGGTGTCATATGTGTCATATATGATCCAGGAAAGCGAAAATACAGCCTCAGATGGCTGTATCAGGAAATGCTGATATATTCTCAATTAAGGTAGATTCAAGGTTGAAAACCATATTGATTCATACAGGAGTCACCCCTGAAACGAATTTTAGTAGTGTGTTCCATCAGAAATACATATGTAGCCCAAAGTGCAGGTTCAGGGAGTGTAGTTGGCGAGGGATAGGTAAAATGCCAGATCAGCCCAAACCACCCCTTAAAGTTGGTCAAACTGGCTGAAATTTTTACAGGAAACTCAGTTTATATCAGAGAATGAATTTGTATTAGGCTGGCATACTCGAGGGCCACATTACAAATTTCAATTTCCGGGGTGTGGGGGGGCCCCAGGTCACCCCTCAGGTGGAAGATGTCAAATATATCATAATATTGCTAATCTGAAGCCCAAATTTAATTTCATTCATATTCTAATAATTAATGAGGATATTTTAGGCGCATTTGGAGCATTACATGTCTGACCTGAAATTATTTCACCAAAATATTGTTCTAAATATAGCCAAATATAGATGTAAATCAGCCCAAACCAGTACCAAATATTGGTCTATAAGTCTAAAATTTGGCCTAAAATTCACTTGCCACCTACTAAATCTGACTGCATAGGTTTTAGGATTACATCTGGTATACCAGTGGTGTCATATGTGTCATATATGATCCAGGAAAGCGAAAATACAGCCTCAGATGGCTGTATCAGGAAATGCTGATATATTCTCAATTAAGGTAGATTCAAGGTTGAAAACCATATTGATTCATACAGGAGTCACCCCTGAAACGAATTTTAGTAGTGTGTTCCATCAGAAATACATATGTAGCCCAAAGTGCAGGTTCAGGGAGTGTAGTTGGCGAGGGATAGGTAAAATGCCAGATCAGCCCAAACCACCCCTTAAAGTTGGTCAAACTGGCTGAAATTTTTACAGGAAACTCAGTTTATATCAGAGAATGAATTTGTATTAGGCTGGCATACTCGAGGGCCACATTACAAATTTCAATTTCCGGGGTGTGGGGGGGCCCCAGGTCACCCCTCAGGTGGAAGATGTCAAATATATCATAATATTGCTAATCTGAAGCCCAAATTTAATTTCATTCATATTCTAATAATTAATGAGGATATTTTAGGCGCATTTGGAGCATTACATGTCTGACCTGAAATTATTTCACCAAAATATTGTTCTAAATATAGCCAAATATAGATGTAAATCAGCCCAAACCAGTACCAAATATTGGTCTATAAGTCTAAAATTTGGCCTAAAATTCACTTGCCACCTACTAAATCTGACTGCATAGGTTTTAGGATTACATCTGGTATACCAGTGGTGTCATATGTGTCATATATGATCCAGGAAAGCGAAAATACAGCCTCAGATGGCTGTATCAGGAAATGCTGATATATTCTCAATTAAGGTAGATTCAAGGTTGAAAACCATATTGATTCATACAGGAGTCACCCCTGAAACGAATTTTAGTAGTGTGTTCCATCAGAAATACATATGTAGCCCAAAGTGCAGGTTCAGGGAGTGTAGTTGGCGAGGGATAGGTAAAATGCCAGATCAGCCCAAACCACCCCTTAAAGTTGGTCAAACTGGCTGAAATTTTTACAGGAAACTCAGTTTATATCAGAGAATGAATTTGTATTAGGCTGGCATACTCGAGGGCCACATTACAAATTTCAATTTCCGGGGTGTGGGGGGGCCCCAGGTCACCCCTCAGGTGGAAGATGTCAAATATATCATAATATTGCTAATCTGAAGCCCAAATTTAATTTCATTCATATTCTAATAATTAATGAGGATATTTTAGGCGCATTTGGAGCATTACATGTCTGACCTGAAATTATTTCACCAAAATATTGTTCTAAATATAGCCAAATATAGATGTAAATCAGCCCAAACCAGTACCAAATATTGGTCTATAAGTCTAAAATTTGGCCTAAAATTCACTTGCCACCTACTAAATCTGACTGCATAGGTTTTAGGATTACATCTGGTATACCAGTGGTGTCATATGTGTCATATATGATCCAGGAAAGCGAAAATACAGCCTCAGATGGCTGTATCAGGAAATGCTGATATATTCTCAATTAAGGTAGATTCAAGGTTGAAAACCATATTGATTCATACAGGAGTCACCCCTGAAACGAATTTTAGTAGTGTGTTCCATCAGAAATACATATGTAGCCCAAAGTGCAGGTTCAGGGAGTGTAGTTGGCGAGGGATAGGTAAAATGCCAGATCAGCCCAAACCACCCCTTAAAGTTGGTCAAACTGGCTGAAATTTTTACAGGAAACTCAGTTTATATCAGAGAATGAATTTTTATTAGGCTGGCATACTCGAGGGCCACATTACAAATTTCAATTTCCGGGGTGTGGGGGGGCCCCAGGTCACCCCTCAGGTGGAAGATGTCAAATATATCATAATATTGCTAATCTGAAGCCCAAATTTAATTTCATTCATATTCTAATAATTAATGAGGATATTTTAGGCGCATTTGGAGCATTACATGTCTGACCTGAAATTATTTCACCAAAATATTGTTCTAAATATAGCCAAATATAGATGTAAATCAGCCCAAACCAGTACCAAATATTGGTCTATAAGTCTAAAATTTGGCCTAAAATTCACTTGCCACCTACTAAATCTGACTGCATAGGTTTTAGGATTACATCTGGTATACCAGTGGTGTCATATGTGTCATATATGATCCAGGAAAGCGAAAATACAGCCTCAGATGGCTGTATCAGGAAATGCTGATATATTCTCAATTAAGGTAGATTCAAGGTTGAAAACCATATTGATTCATACAGGAGTCACCCCTGAAACGAATTTTAGTAGTGTGTTCCATCAGAAATACATATGTAGCCCAAAGTGCAGGTTCAGGGAGTGTAGTTGGCGAGGGATAGGTAAAATGCCAGATCAGCCCAAACCACCCCTTAAAGTTGGTCAAACTGGCTGAAATTTTTACAGGAAACTCAGTTTATATCAGAGAATGAATTTGTATTAGGCTGGCATACTCGAGGGCCACATTACAAATTTCAATTTCCGGGGTGTGGGGGGGCCCCAGGTCACCCCTCAGGTGGAAGATGTCAAATATATCATAATATTGCTAATCTGAAGCCCAAATTTAATTTCATTCATATTCTAATAATTAATGAGGATATTTTAGGCGCATTTGGAGCATTACATGTCTGACCTGAAATTATTTCACCAAAATATTGTTCTAAATATAGCCAAATATAGATGTAAATCAGCCCAAACCAGTACCAAATATTGGTCTATAAGTCTAAAATTTGGCCTAAAATTCACTTGCCACCTACTAAATCTGACTGCATAGGTTTTAGGATTACATCTGGTATACCAGTGGTGTCATATGTGTCATATATGATCCAGGAAAGCGAAAATACAGCCTCAGATGGCTGTATCAGGAAATGCTGATATATTCTCAATTAAGGTAGATTCAAGGTTGAAAACCATATTGATTCATACAGGAGTCACCCCTGAAACGAATTTTAGTAGTGTGTTCCATCAGAAATACATATGTAGCCCAAAGTGCAGGTTCAGGGAGTGTAGTTGGCGAGGGATAGGTAAAATGCCAGATCAGCCCAAACCACCCCTTAAAGTTGGTCAAACTGGCTGAAATTTTTACAGGAAACTCAGTTTATATCAGAGAATGAATTTGTATTAGGCTGGCATACTCGAGGGCCACATTAAAAATTTCAATTTCCGGGGTGTGGGGGGGCCCCAGGTCACCCCTCAGGTGGAAGATGTCAAATATATCATAATATTGCTAATCTGAAGCCCAAATTTAATTTCATTCATATTCTAATAATTAATGAGGATATTTTAGGCGCATTTGGAGCATTACATGTCTGACCTGAAATTATTTCACCAAAATATTGTTCTAAATATAGCCAAATATAGATGTAAATCAGCCCAAACCAGTACCAAATATTGGTCTATAAGTCTAAAATTTGGCCTAAAATTCACTTGCCACCTACTAAATCTGACTGCATAGGTTTTAGGATTACATCTGGTATACCAGTGGTGTCATATGTGTCATATATGATCCAGGAAAGCGAAAATACAGCCTCAGATGGCTGTATCAGGAAATGCTGATATATTCTCAATTAAGGTAGATTCAAGGTTGAAAACCATATTGATTCATACAGGAGTCACCCCTGAAACGAATTTTAGTAGTGTGTTCCATCAGAAATACATATGTAGCCCAAAGTGCAGGTTCAGGGAGTGTAGTTGGCGAGGGATAGGTAAAATGCCAGATCAGCCCAAACCACCCCTTAAAGTTGGTCAAACTGGCTGAAATTTTTACAGGAAACTCAGTTTATATCAGAGAATGAATTTGTATTAGGCTGGCATACTCGAGGGCCACATTACAAATTTCAATTTCCGGGGTGTGGGGGGGCCCCAGGTCACCCCTCAGGTGGAAGATGTCAAATATATCATAATATTGCTAATCTGAAGCCCAAATTTAATTTCATTCATATTCTAATAATTAATGAGGATATTTTAGGCGCATTTGGAGCATTACATGTCTGACCTGAAATTATTTCACCAAAATATTGTTCTAAATATAGCCAAATATAGATGTAAATCAGCCCAAACCAGTACCAAATATTGGTCTATAAGTCTAAAATTTGGCCTAAAATTCACTTGCCACCTACTAAATCTGACTGCATAGGTTTTAGGATTACATCTGGTATACCAGTGGTGTCATATGTGTCATATATGATCCAGGAAAGCGAAAATACAGCCTCAGATGGCTGTATCAGGAAATGCTGATATATTCTCAATTAAGGTAGATTCAAGGTTGAAAACCATATTGATTCATACAGGAGTCACCCCTGAAACGAATTTTAGTAGTGTGTTCCATCAGAAATACATATGTAGCCCAAAGTGCAGGTTCAGGGAGTGTAGTTGGCGAGGGATAGGTAAAATGCCAGATCAGCCCAAACCACCCCTTAAAGTTGGTCAAACTGGCTGAAATTTTTACAGGAAACTCAGTTTATATCAGAGAATGAATTTGTATTAGGCTGGCATACTCGAGGGCCACATTACAAATTTCAATTTCCGGGGTGTGGGGGGGCCCCAGGTCACCCCTCAGGTGGAAGATGTCAAATATATCATAATATTGCTAATCTGAAGCCCAAATTTAATTTCATTCATATTCTAATAATTAATGAGGATATTTTAGGCGCATTTGGAGCATTACATGTCTGACCTGAAATTATTTCACCAAAATATTGTTCTAAATATAGCCAAATATAGATGTAAATCAGCCCAAACCAGTACCAAATATTGGTCTATAAGTCTAAAATTTGGCCTAAAATTCACTTGCCACCTACTAAATCTGACTGCATAGGTTTTAGGATTACATCTGGTATACCAGTGGTGTCATATGTGTCATATATGATCCAGGAAAGCGAAAATACAGCCTCAGATGGCTGTATCAGGAAATGCTGATATATTCTCAATTAAGGTAGATTCAAGGTTGAAAACCATATTGATTCATACAGGAGTCACCCCTGAAACGAATTTTAGTAGTGTGTTCCATCAGAAATACATATGTAGCCCAAAGTGCAGGTTCAGGGAGTGTAGTTGGCGAGGGATAGGTAAAATGCCAGATCAGCCCAAACCACCCCTTAAAGTTGGTCAAACTGGCTGAAATTTTTACAGGAAACTCAGTTTATATCAGAGAATGAATTTGTATTAGGCTGGCATACTCGAGGGCCACATTACAAATTTCAATTTCCGGGGTGTGGGGGGGCCCCAGGTCACCCCTCAGGTGGAAGATGTCAAATATATCATAATATTGCTAATCTGAAGCCCAAATTTAATTTCATTCATATTCTAATAATTAATGAGGATATTTTAGGCGCATTTGGAGCATTACATGTCTGACCTGAAATTATTTCACCAAAATATTGTTCTAAATATAGCCAAATATAGATGTAAATCAGCCCAAACCAGTACCAAATATTGGTCTATAAGTCTAAAATTTGGCCTAAAATTCACTTGCCACCTACTAAATCTGACTGCATAGGTTTTAGGATTACATCTGGTATACCAGTGGTGTCATATGTGTCATATATGATCCAGGAAAGCGAAAATACAGCCTCAGATGGCTGTATCAGGAAATGCTGATATATTCTCAATTAAGGTAGATTCAAGGTTGAAAACCATATTGATTCATACAGGAGTCACCCCTGAAACGAATTTTAGTAGTGTGTTCCATCAGAAATACATATGTAGCCCAAAGTGCAGGTTCAGGGAGTGTAGTTGGCGAGGGATAGGTAAAATGCCAGATCAGCCCAAACCACCCCTTAAAGTTGGTCAAACTGGCTGAAATTTTTACAGGAAACTCAGTTTATATCAGAGAATGAATTTGTATTAGGCTGGCATACTCGAGGGCCACATTACAAATTTCAATTTCCGGGGTGTGGGGGGGCCCCAGGTCACCCCTCAGGTGGAAGATGTCAAATATATCATAATATTGCTAATCTGAAGCCCAAATTTAATTTCATTCATATTCTAATAATTAATGAGGATATTTTAGGCGCATTTGGAGCATTACATGTCTGACCTGAAATTATTTCACCAAAATATTGTTCTAAATATAGCCAAATATAGATGTAAATCAGCCCAAACCAGTACCAAATATTGGTCTATAAGTCTAAAATTTGGCCTAAAATTCACTTGCCACCTACTAAATCTGACTGCATAGGTTTTAGGATTACATCTGGTATACCAGTGGTGTCATATGTGTCATATATGATCCAGGAAAGCGAAAATACAGCCTCAGATGGCTGTATCAGGAAATGCTGATATATTCTCAATTAAGGTAGATTCAAGGTTGAAAACCATATTGATTCATACAGGAGTCACCCCTGAAACGAATTTTAGTAGTGTGTTCCATCAGAAATACATATGTAGCCCAAAGTGCAGGTTCAGGGAGTGTAGTTGGCGAGGGATAGGTAAAATGCCAGATCAGCCCAAACCACCCCTTAAAGTTGGTCAAACTGGCTGAAATTTTTACAGGAAACTCAGTTTATATCAGAGAATGAATTTGTATTAGGCTGGCATACTCGAGGGCCACATTACAAATTTCAATTTCCGGGGTGTGGGGGGGCCCCAGGTCACCCCTCAGGTGGAAGATGTCAAATATATCATAATATTGCTAATCTGAAGCCCAAATTTAATTTCATTCATATTCTAATAATTAATGAGGATATTTTAGGCGCATTTGGAGCATTACATGTCTGACCTGAAATTATTTCACCAAAATATTGTTCTAAATATAGCCAAATATAGATGTAAATCAGCCCAAACCAGTACCAAATATTGGTCTATAAGTCTAAAATTTGGCCTAAAATTCACTTGCCACCTACTAAATCTGACTGCATAGGTTTTAGGATTACATCTGGTATACCAGTGGTGTCATATGTGTCATATATGATCCAGGAAAGCGAAAATACAGCCTCAGATGGCTGTATCAGGAAATGCTGATATATTCTCAATTAAGGTAGATTCAAGGTTGAAAACCATATTGATTCATACAGGAGTCACCCCTGAAACGAATTTTAGTAGTGTGTTCCATCAGAAATACATATGTAGCCCAAAGTGCAGGTTCAGGGAGTGTAGTTGGCGAGGGATAGGTAAAATGCCAGATCAGCCCAAACCACCCCTTAAAGTTGGTCAAACTGGCTGAAATTTTTACAGGAAACTCAGTTTATATCAGAGAATGAATTTGTATTAGGCTGGCATACTCGAGGGCCACATTACAAATTTCAATTTCCGGGGTGTGGGGGGGCCCCAGGTCACCCCTCAGGTGGAAGATGTCAAATATATCATAATATTGCTAATCTGAAGCCCAAATTTAATTTCATTCATATTCTAATAATTAATGAGGATATTTTAGGCGCATTTGGAGCATTACATGTCTGACCTGAAATTATTTCACCAAAATATTGTTCTAAATATAGCCAAATATAGATGTAAATCAGCCCAAACCAGTACCAAATATTGGTCTATAAGTCTAAAATTTGGCCTAAAATTCACTTGCCACCTACTAAATCTGACTGCATAGGTTTTAGGATTACATCTGGTATACCAGTGGTGTCATATGTGTCATATATGATCCAGGAAAGCGAAAATACAGCCTCAGATGGCTGTATCAGGAAATGCTGATATATTCTCAATTAAGGTAGATTCAAGGTTGAAAACCATATTGATTCATACAGGAGTCACCCCTGAAACGAATTTTAGTAGTGTGTTCCATCAGAAATACATATGTAGCCCAAAGTGCAGGTTCAGGGAGTGTAGTTGGCGAGGGATAGGTAAAATGCCAGATCAGCCCAAACCACCCCTTAAAGTTGGTCAAACTGGCTGAAATTTTTACAGGAAACTCAGTTTATATCAGAGAATGAATTTGCATTAGGCTGGCATACTCGAGGGCCACATTACAAATTTCAATTTCCGGGGTGTGGGGGGGCCCCAGGTCACCCCTCAGGTGGAAGATGTCAAATATATCATAATATTGCTAATCTGAAGCCCAAATTTAATTTCATTCATATTCTAATAATTAATGAGGATATTTTAGGCGCATTTGGAGCATTACATGTCTGACCTGAAATTATTTCACCAAAATATTGTTCTAAATATAGCCAAATATAGATGTAAATCAGCCCAAACCAGTACCAAATATTGGTCTATAAGTCTAAAATTTGGCCTAAAATTCACTTGCCACCTACTAAATCTGACTGCATAGGTTTTAGGATTACATCTGGTATACCAGTGGTGTCATATGTGTCATATATGATCCAGGAAAGCGAAAATACAGCCTCAGATGGCTGTATCAGGAAATGCTGATATATTCTCAATTAAGGTAGATTCAAGGTTGAAAACCATATTGATTCATACAGGAGTCACCCCTGAAACGAATTTTAGTAGTGTGTTCCATCAGAAATACATATGTAGCCCAAAGTGCAGGTTCAGGGAGTGTAGTTGGCGAGGGATAGGTAAAATGCCAGATCAGCCCAAACCACCCCTTAAAGTTGGTCAAACTGGCTGAAATTTTTACAGGAAACTCAGTTTATATCAGAGAATGAATTTGTATTAGGCTGGCATACTCGAGGGCCACATTACAAATTTCAATTTCCGGGGTGTGGGGGGGCCCCAGGTCACCCCTCAGGTGGAAGATGTCAAATATATCATAATATTGCTAATCTGAAGCCCAAATTTAATTTCATTCATATTCTAATAATTAATGAGGATATTTTAGGCGCATTTGGAGCATTACATGTCTGACCTGAAATTATTTCACCAAAATATTGTTCTAAATATAGCCAAATATAGATGTAAATCAGCCCAAACCAGTACCAAATATTGGTCTATAAGTCTAAAATTTGGCCTAAAATTCACTTGCCACCTACTAAATCTGACTGCATAGGTTTTAGGATTACATCTGGTATACCAGTGGTGTCATATGTGTCATATATGATCCAGGAAAGCGAAAATACAGCCTCAGATGGCTGTATCAGGAAATGCTGATATATTCTCAATTAAGGTAGATTCAAGGTTGAAAACCATATTGATTCATACAGGAGTCACCCCTGAAACGAATTTTAGTAGTGTGTTCCATCAGAAATACATATGTAGCCCAAAGTGCAGGTTCAGGGAGTGTAGTTGGCGAGGGATAGGTAAAATGCCAGATCAGCCCAAACCACCCCTTAAAGTTGGTCAAACTGGCTGAAATTTTTACAGGAAACTCAGTTTATATCAGAGAATGAATTTGTATTAGGCTGGCATACTCGAGGGCCACATTACAAATTTCAATTTCCGGGGTGTGGGGGGGCCCCAGGTCACCCCTCAGGTGGAAGATGTCAAATATATCATAATATTGCTAATCTGAAGCCCAAATTTAATTTCATTCATATTCTAATAATTAATGAGGATATTTTAGGCGCATTTGGAGCATTACATGTCTGACCTGAAATTATTTCACCAAAATATTGTTCTAAATATAGCCAAATATAGATGTAAATCAGCCCAAACCAGTACCAAATATTGGTCTATAAGTCTAAAATTTGGCCTAAAATTCACTTGCCACCTACTAAATCTGACTGCATAGGTTTTAGGATTACATCTGGTATACCAGTGGTGTCATATGTGTCATATATGATCCAGGAAAGCGAAAATACAGCCTCAGATGGCTGTATCAGGAAATGCTGATATATTCTCAATTAAGGTAGATTCAAGGTTGAAAACCATATTGATTCATACAGGAGTCACCCCTGAAACGAATTTTAGTAGTGTGTTCCATCAGAAATACATATGTAGCCCAAAGTGCAGGTTCAGGGAGTGTAGTTGGCGAGGGATAGGTAAAATGCCAGATCAGCCCAAACCACCCCTTAAAGTTGGTCAAACTGGCTGAAATTTTTACAGGAAACTCAGTTTATATCAGAGAATGAATTTGTATTAGGCTGGCATACTCGAGGGCCACATTACAAATTTCAATTTCCGGGGTGTGGGGGGGCCCCAGGTCACCCCTCAGGTGGAAGATGTCAAATATATCATAATATTGCTAATCTGAAGCCCAAATTTAATTTCATTCATATTCTAATAATTAATGAGGATATTTTAGGCGCATTTGGAGCATTACATGTCTGACCTGAAATTATTTCACCAAAATATTGTTCTAAATATAGCCAAATATAGATGTAAATCAGCCCAAACCAGTACCAAATATTGGTCTATAAGTCTAAAATTTGGCCTAAAATTCACTTGCCACCTACTAAATCTGACTGCATAGGTTTTAGGATTACATCTGGTATACCAGTGGTGTCATATGTGTCATATATGATCCAGGAAAGCGAAAATACAGCCTCAGATGGCTGTATCAGGAAATGCTGATATATTCTCAATTAAGGTAGATTCAAGGTTGAAAACCATATTGATTCATACAGGAGTCACCCCTGAAACGAATTTTAGTAGTGTGTTCCATCAGAAATACATATGTAGCCCAAAGTGCAGGTTCAGGGAGTGTAGTTGGCGAGGGATAGGTAAAATGCCAGATCAGCCCAAACCACCCCTTAAATTGGTCAAACTGGCTGAAATTTTTACAGGAAACTCAGTTTATATCAGAGAATGAATTTGTATTAGGCTGGCATACTCGAGGGCCACATTACAAATTTCAATTTCCGGGGTGTGGGGGGGCCCCAGGTCACCCCTCAGGTGGAAGATGTCAAATATATCATAATATTGCTAATCTGAAGCCCAAATTTAATTTCATTCATATTCTAATAATTAATGAGGATATTTTAGGCGCATTTGGAGCATTACATGTCTGACCTGAAATTATTTCACCAAAATATTGTTCTAAATATAGCCAAATATAGATGTAAATCAGCCCAAACCAGTACCAAATATTGGTCTATAAGTCTAAAATTTGGCCTAAAATTCACTTGCCACCTACTAAATCTGACTGCATAGGTTTTAGGATTACATCTGGTATACCAGTGGTGTCATATGTGTCATATATGATCCAGGAAAGCGAAAATACAGCCTCAGATGGCTGTATCAGGAAATGCTGATATATTCTCAATTAAGGTAGATTCAAGGTTGAAAACCATATTGATTCATACAGGAGTCACCCCTGAAACGAATTTTAGTAGTGTGTTCCATCAGAAATACATATGTAGCCCAAAGTGCAGGTTCAGGGAGTGTAGTTGGCGAGGGATAGGTAAAATGCCAGATCAGCCCAAACCACCCCTTAAAGTTGGTCAAACTGGCTGAAATTTTTACAGGAAACTCAGTTTATATCAGAGAATGAATTTGTATTAGGCTGGCATACTCGAGGGCCACATTACAAATTTCAATTTCCGGGGTGTGGGGGGGCCCCAGGTCACCCCTCAGGTGGAAGATGTCAAATATATCATAATATTGCTAATCTGAAGCCCAAATTTAATTTCATTCATATTCTAATAATTAATGAGGATATTTTAGGCGCATTTGGAGCATTACATGTCTGACCTGAAATTATTTCACCAAAATATTGTTCTAAATATAGCCAAATATAGATGTAAATCAGCCCAAACCAGTACCAAATATTGGTCTATAAGTCTAAAATTTGGCCTAAAATTCACTTGCCACCTACTAAATCTGACTGCATAGGTTTTAGGATTACATCTGGTATACCAGTGGTGTCATATGTGTCATATATGATCCAGGAAAGCGAAAATACAGCCTCAGATGGCTGTATCAGGAAATGCTGATATATTCTCAATTAAGGTAGATTCAAGGTTGAAAACCATATTGATTCATACAGGAGTCACCCCTGAAACGAATTTTAGTAGTGTGTTCCATCAGAAATACATATGTAGCCCAAAGTGCAGGTTCAGGGAGTGTAGTTGGCGAGGGATAGGTAAAATGCCAGATCAGCCCAAACCACCCCTTAAAGTTGGTCAAACTGGCTGAAATTTTTACAGGAAACTCAGTTTATATCAGAGAATGAATTTGTATTAGGCTGGCATACTCGAGGGCCACATTACAAATTTCAATTTCCGGGGTGTGGGGGGGCCCCAGGTCACCCCTCAGGTGGAAGATGTCAAATATATCATAATATTGCTAATCTGAAGCCCAAATTTAATTTCATTCATATTCTAATAATTAATGAGGATATTTTAGGCGCATTTGGAGCATTACATGTCTGACCTGAAATTATTTCACCAAAATATTGTTCTAAATATAGCCAAATATAGATGTAAATCAGCCCAAACCAGTATCAAATATTGGTCTATAAGTCTAAAATTTGGCCTAAAATTCACTTGCCACCTACTAAATCTGACTGCATAGGTTTTAGGATTACATCTGGTATACCAGTGGTGTCATATGTGTCATATATGATCCAGGAAAGCGAAAATACAGCCTCAGATGGCTGTATCAGGAAATGCTGATATATTCTCAATTAAGGTAGATTCAAGGTTGAAAACCATATTGATTCATACAGGAGTCACCCCTGAAACGAATTTTAGTAGTGTGTTCCATCAGAAATACATATGTAGCCCAAAGTGCAGGTTCAGGGAGTGTAGTTGGCGAGGGATAGGTAAAATGCCAGATCAGCCCAAACCACCCCTTAAAGTTGGTCAAACTGGCTGAAATTTTTACAGGAAACTCAGTTTATATCAGAGAATGAATTTGTATTAGGCTGGCATACTCGAGGGCCACATTACAAATTTCAATTTCCGGGGTGTGGGGGGGCCCCAGGTCACCCCTCAGGTGGAAGATGTCAAATATATCATAATATTGCTAATCTGAAGCCCAAATTTAATTTCATTCATATTCTAATAATTAATGAGGATATTTTAGGCGCATTTGGAGCATTACATGTCTGACCTGAAATTATTTCCCAAAATATTGTTCTAAATATAGCCAAATATAGATGTAAATCAGCCCAAACCAGTACCAAATATTGGTCTATAAGTCTAAAATTTGGCCTAAAATTCACTTGCCACCTACTAAATCTGACTGCATAGGTTTTAGGATTACATCTGGTATACCAGTGGTGTCATATGTGTCATATATGATCCAGGAAAGCGAAAATACAGCCTCAGATGGCTGTATCAGGAAATGCTGATATATTCTCAATTAAGGTAGATTCAAGGTTGAAAACCATATTGATTCATACAGGAGTCACCCCTGAAACGAATTTTAGTAGTGTGTTCCATCAGAAATACATATGTAGCCCAAAGTGCAGGTTCAGGGAGTGTAGTTGGCGAGGGATAGGTAAAATGCCAGATCAGCCCAAACCACCCCTTAAAGTTGGTCAAACTGGCTGAAATTTTTACAGGAAACTCAGTTTATATCAGAGAATGAATTTGTATTAGGCTGGCATACTCGAGGGCCACATTACAAATTTCAATTTCCGGGGTGTGGGGGGGCCCCAGGTCACCCCTCAGGTGGAAGATGTCAAATATATCATAATATTGCTAATCTGAAGCCCAAATTTAATTTCATTCATATTCTAATAATTAATGAGGATATTTTAGGCGCATTTGGAGCATTACATGTCTGACCTGAAATTATTTCACCAAAATATTGTTCTAAATATAGCCAAATATAGATGTAAATCAGCCCAAACCAGTACCAAATATTGGTCTATAAGTCTAAAATTTGGCCTAAAATTCACTTGCCACCTACTAAATCTGACTGCATAGGTTTTAGGATTACATCTGGTATACCAGTGGTGTCATATGTGTCATATATGATCCAGGAAAGCGAAAATACAGCCTCAGATGGCTGTATCAGGAAATGCTGATATATTCTCAATTAAGGTAGATTCAAGGTTGAAAACCATATTGATTCATACAGGAGTCACCCCTGAAACGAATTTTAGTAGTGTGTTCCATCAGAAATACATATGTAGCCCAAAGTGCAGGTTCAGGGAGTGTAGTTGGCGAGGGATAGGTAAAATGCCAGATCAGCCCAAACCACCCCTTAAAGTTGGTCAAACTGGCTGAAATTTTTACAGGAAACTCAGTTTATATCAGAGAATGAATTTGTATTAGGCTGGCATACTCGAGGGCCACATTACAAATTTCAATTTCCGGGGTGTGGGGGGGCCCCAGGTCACCCCTCAGGTGGAAGATGTCAAATATATCATAATATTGCTAATCTGAAGCCCAAATTTAATTTCATTCATATTCTAATAATTAATGAGGATATTTTAGGCGCATTTGGAGCATTACATGTCTGACCTGAAATTATTTCACCAAAATATTGTTCTAAATATAGCCAAATATAGATGTAAATCAGCCCAAACCAGTACCAAATATTGGTCTATAAGTCTAAAATTTGGCCTAAAATTCACTTGCCACCTACTAAATCTGACTGCATAGGTTTTAGGATTACATCTGGTATACCAGTGGTGTCATATGTGTCATATATGATCCAGGAAAGCGAAAATACAGCCTCAGATGGCTGTATCAGGAAATGCTGATATATTCTCAATTAAGGTAGATTCAAGGTTGAAAACCATATTGATTCATACAGGAGTCACCCCTGAAACGAATTTTAGTAGTGTGTTCCATCAGAAATACATATGTAGCCCAAAGTGCAGGTTCAGGGAGTGTAGTTGGCGAGGGATAGGTAAAATGCCAGATCAGCCCAAACCACCCCTTAAAGTTGGTCAAACTGGCTGAAATTTTTACAGGAAACTCAGTTTATATCAGAGAATGAATTTGTATTAGGCTGGCATACTCGAGGGCCACATTACAAATTTCAATTTCCGGGGTGTGGGGGGGCCCCAGGTCACCCCTCAGGTGGAAGATGTCAAATATATCATAATATTGCTAATCTGAAGCCCAAATTTAATTTCATTCATATTCTAATAATTAATGAGGATATTTTAGGCGCATTTGGAGCATTACATGTCTGACCTGAAATTATTTCACCAAAATATTGTTCTAAATATAGCCAAATATAGATGTAAATCAGCCCAAACCAGTACCAAATATTGGTCTATAAGTCTAAAATTTGGCCTAAAATTCACTTGCCACCTACTAAATCTGACTGCATAGGTTTTAGGATTACATCTGGTATACCAGTGGTGTCATATGTGTCATATATGATCCAGGAAAGCGAAAATACAGCCTCAGATGGCTGTATCAGGAAATGCTGATATATTCTCAATTAAGGTAGATTCAAGGTTGAAAACCATATTGATTCATACAGGAGTCACCCCTGAAACGAATTTTAGTAGTGTGTTCCATCAGAAATACATATGTAGCCCAAAGTGCAGGTTCAGGGAGTGTAGTTGGCGAGGGATAGGTAAAATGCCAGATCAGCCCAAACCACCCCTTAAAGTTGGTCAAACTGGCTGAAATTTTTACAGGAAACTCAGTTTATATCAGAGAATGAATTTGTATTAGGCTGGCATACTCGAGGGCCACATTACAAATTTCAATTTCCGGGGTGTGGGGGGGCCCCAGGTCACCCCTCAGGTGGAAGATGTCAAATATATCATAATATTGCTAATCTGAAGCCCAAATTTAATTTCATTCATATTCTAATAATTAATGAGGATATTTTAGGCGCATTTGGAGCATTACATGTCTGACCTGAAATTATTTCACCAAAATATTGTTCTAAATATAGCCAAATATAGATGTAAATCAGCCCAAACCAGTACCAAATATTGGTCTATAAGTCTAAAATTTGGCCTAAAATTCACTTGCCACCTACTAAATCTGACTGCATAGGTTTTAGGATTACATCTGGTATACCAGTGGTGTCATATGTGTCATATATGATCCAGGAAAGCGAAAATACAGCCTCAGATGGCTGTATCAGGAAATGCTGATATATTCTCAATTAAGGTAGATTCAAGGTTGAAAACCATATTGATTCATACAGGAGTCACCCCTGGAAACGAATTTTAGTAGTGTGTTCCATCAGAAATACATATGTAGCCCAAAGTGCAGGTTCAGGGAGTGTAGTTGGCGAGGGATAGGTAAAATGCCAGATCAGCCCAAACCACCCCTTAAAGTTGGTCAAACTGGCTGAAATTTTTACAGGAAACTCAGTTTATATCAGAGAATGAATTTGTATTAGGCTGGCATACTCGAGGGCCACATTACAAATTTCAATTTCCGGGGTGTGGGGGGGCCCCAGGTCACCCCTCAGGTGGAAGATGTCAAATATATCATAATATTGCTAATCTGAAGCCCAAATTTAATTTCATTCATATTCTAATAATTAATGAGGATATTTTAGGCGCATTTGGAGCATTACATGTCTGACCTGAAATTATTTCACCAAAATATTGTTCTAAATATAGCCAAATATAGATGTAAATCAGCCCAAACCAGTACCAAATATTGGTCTATAAGTCTAAAATTTGGCCTAAAATTCACTTGCCACCTACTAAATCTGACTGCATAGGTTTTAGGATTACATCTGGTATACCAGTGGTGTCATATGTGTCATATATGATCCAGGAAAGCGAAAATACAGCCTCAGATGGCTGTATCAGGAAATGCTGATATATTCTCAATTAAGGTAGATTCAAGGTTGAAAACCATATTGATTCATACAGGAGTCACCCCTGAAACGAATTTTAGTAGTGTGTTCCATCAGAAATACATATGTAGCCCAAAGTGCAGGTTCAGGGAGTGTAGTTGGCGAGGGATAGGTAAAATGCCAGATCAGCCCAAACCACCCCTTAAAGTTGGTCAAACTGGCTGAAATTTTTACAGGAAACTCAGTTTATATCAGAGAATGAATTTGTATTAGGCTGGCATACTCGAGGGCCACATTACAAATTTCAATTTCCGGGGTGTGGGGGGGCCCCAGGTCACCCCTCAGGTGGAAGATGTCAAATATATCATAATATTGCTAATCTGAAGCCCAAATTTAATTTCATTCATATTCTAATAATTAATGAGGATATTTTAGGCGCATTTGGAGCATTACATGTCTGACCTGAAATTATTTCACCAAAATATTGTTCTAAATATAGCCAAATATAGATGTAAATCAGCCCAAACCAGTACCAAATATTGGTCTATAAGTCTAAAATTTGGCCTAAAATTCACTTGCCACCTACTAAATCTGACTGCATAGGTTTTAGGATTACATCTGGTATACCAGTGGTGTCATATGTGTCATATATGATCCAGGAAAGCGAAAATACAGCCTCAGATGGCTGTATCAGGAAATGCTGATATATTCTCAATTAAGGTAGATTCAAGGTTGAAAACCATATTGATTCATACAGGAGTCACCCCTGAAACGAATTTTAGTAGTGTGTTCCATCAGAAATACATATGTAGCCCAAAGTGCAGGTTCAGGGAGTGTAGTTGGCGAGGGATAGGTAAAATGCCAGATCAGCCCAAACCACCCCTTAAAGTTGGTCAAACTGGCTGAAATTTTTACAGGAAACTCAGTTTATATCAGAGAATGAATTTGTATTAGGCTGGCATACTCGAGGGCCACATTACAAATTTCAATTTCCGGGGTGTGGGGGGGCCCCAGGTCACCCCTCAGGTGGAAGATGTCAAATATATCATAATATTGCTAATCTGAAGCCCAAATTTAATTTCATTCATATTCTAATAATTAATGAGGATATTTTAGGCGCATTTGGAGCATTACATGTCTGACCTGAAATTATTTCACCAAAATATTGTTCTAAATATAGCCAAATATAGATGTAAATCAGCCCAAACCAGTACCAAATATTGGTCTATAAGTCTAAAATTTGGCCTAAAATTCACTTGCCACCTACTAAATCTGACTGCATAGGTTTTAGGATTACATCTGGTATACCAGTGGTGTCATATGTGTCATATATGATCCAGGAAAGCGAAAATACAGCCTCAGATGGCTGTATCAGGAAATGCTGATATATTCTCAATTAAGGTAGATTCAAGGTTGAAAACCATATTGATTCATACAGGAGTCACCCCTGAAACGAATTTTAGTAGTGTGTTCCATCAGAAATACATATGTAGCCCAAAGTGCAGGTTCAGGGAGTGTAGTTGGCGAGGGATAGGTAAAATGCCAGATCAGCCCAAACCACCCCTTAAAGTTGGTCAAACTGGCTGAAATTTTTACAGGAAACTCAGTTTATATCAGAGAATGAATTTGTATTAGGCTGGCATACTCGAGGGCCACATTACAAATTTCAATTTCCGGGGTGTGGGGGGGCCCCAGGTCACCCCTCAGGTGGAAGATGTCAAATATATCATAATATTGCTAATCTGAAGCCCAAATTTAATTTCATTCATATTCTAATAATTAATGAGGATATTTTAGGCGCATTTGGAGCATTACATGTCTGACCTGAAATTATTTCACCAAAATATTGTTCTAAATATAGCCAAATATAGATGTAAATCAGCCCAAACCAGTACCAAATATTGGTCTATAAGTCTAAAATTTGGCCTAAAATTCACTTGCCACCTACTAAATCTGACTGCATAGGTTTTAGGATTACATCTGGTATACCAGTGGTGTCATATGTGTCATATATGATCCAGGAAAGCGAAAATACAGCCTCAGATGGCTGTATCAGGAAATGCTGATATATTCTCAATTAAGGTAGATTCAAGGTTGAAAACCATATTGATTCATACAGGAGTCACCCCTGAAACGAATTTTAGTAGTGTGTTCCATCAGAAATACATATGTAGCCCAAAGTGCAGGTTCAGGGAGTGTAGTTGGCGAGGGATAGGTAAAATGCCAGATCAGCCCAAACCACCCCTTAAAGTTGGTCAAACTGGCTGAAATTTTTACAGGAAACTCAGTTTATATCAGAGAATGAATTTGTATTAGGCTGGCATACTCGAGGGCCACATTACAAATTTCAATTTCCGGGGTGTGGGGGGGCCCCAGGTCACCCCTCAGGTGGAAGATGTCAAATATATCATAATATTGCTAATCTGAAGCCCAAATTTAATTTCATTCATATTCTAATAATTAATGAGGATATTTTAGGCGCATTTGGAGCATTACATGTCTGACCTGAAATTATTTCACCAAAATATTGTTCTAAATATAGCCAAATATAGATGTAAATCAGCCCAAACCAGTACCAAATATTGGTCTATAAGTCTAAAATTTGGCCTAAAATTCACTTGCCACCTACTAAATCTGACTGCATAGGTTTTAGGATTACATCTGGTATACCAGTGGTGTCATATGTGTCATATATGATCCAGGAAAGCGAAAATACAGCCTCAGATGGCTGTATCAGGAAATGCTGATATATTCTCAATTAAGGTAGATTCAAGGTTGAAAACCATATTGATTCATACAGGAGTCACCCCTGAAACGAATTTTAGTAGTGTGTTCCATCAGAAATACATATGTAGCCCAAAGTGCAGGTTCAGGGAGTGTAGTTGGCGAGGGATAGGTAAAATGCCAGATCAGCCCAAACCACCCCTTAAAGTTGGTCAAACTGGCTGAAATTTTTACAGGAAACTCAGTTTATATCAGAGAATGAATTTGTATTAGGCTGGCATACTCGAGGGCCACATTACAAATTTCAATTTCCGGGGTGTGGGGGGGCCCCAGGTCACCCCTCAGGTGGAAGATGTCAAATATATCATAATATTGCTAATCTGAAGCCCAAATTTAATTTCATTCATATTCTAATAATTAATGAGGATATTTTAGGCGCATTTGGAGCATTACATGTCTGACCTGAAATTATTTCACCAAAATATTGTTCTAAATATAGCCAAATATAGATGTAAATCAGCCCAAACCAGTACCAAATATTGGTCTATAAGTCTAAAATTTGGCCTAAAATTCACTTGCCACCTACTAAATCTGACTGCATAGGTTTTAGGATTACATCTGGTATACCAGTGGTGTCATATGTGTCATATATGATCCAGGAAAGCGAAAATACAGCCTCAGATGGCTGTATCAGGAAATGCTGATATATTCTCAATTAAGGTAGATTCAAGGTTGAAAACCATATTGATTCATACAGGAGTCACCCCTGAAACGAATTTTAGTAGTGTGTTCCATCAGAAATACATATGTAGCCCAAAGTGCAGGTTCAGGGAGTGTAGTTGGCGAGGGATAGGTAAAATGCCAGATCAGCCCAAACCACCCCTTAAAGTTGGTCAAACTGGCTGAAATTTTTACAGGAAACTCAGTTTATATCAGAGAATGAATTTGTATTAGGCTGGCATACTCGAGGGCCACATTACAAATTTCAATTTCCGGGGTGTGGGGGGGCCCCAGGTCACCCCTCAGGTGGAAGATGTCAAATATATCATAATATTGCTAATCTGAAGCCCAAATTTAATTTCATTCATATTCTAATAATTAATGAGGATATTTTAGGCGCATTACATGTCTGACCTGAAATTATTTCACCAAAATATTGTTCTAAATATAGCCAAATATAGATGTAAATCAGCCCAAACCAGTACCAAATATTGGTCTATAAGTCTAAAATTTGGCCTAAAATTCACTTGCCACCTACTAAATCTGACTGCATAGGTTTTAGGATTACATCTGGTATACCAGTGGTGTCATATGTGTCATATATGATCCAGGAAAGCGAAAATACAGCCTCAGATGGCTGTATCAGGAAATGCTGATATATTCTCAATTAAGGTAGATTCAAGGTTGAAAACCATATTGATTCATACAGGAGTCACCCCTGAAACGAATTTTAGTAGTGTGTTCCATCAGAAATACATATGTAGCCCAAAGTGCAGGTTCAGGGAGTGTAGTTGGCGAGGGATAGGTAAAATGCCAGATCAGCCCAAACCACCCCTTAAAGTTGGTCAAACTGGCTGAAATTTTTACAGGAAACTCAGTTTATATCAGAGAATGAATTTGTATTAGGCTGGCATACTCGAGGGCCACATTACAAATTTCAATTTCCGGGGTGTGGGGGGGCCCCAGGTCACCCCTCAGGTGGAAGATGTCAAATATATCATAATATTGCTAATCTGAAGCCCAAATTTAATTTCATTCATATTCTAATAATTAATGAGGATATTTTAGGCGCATTTGGAGCATTACATGTCTGACCTGAAATTATTTCACCAAAATATTGTTCTAAATATAGCCAAATATAGATGTAAATCAGCCCAAACCAGTACCAAATATTGGTCTATAAGTCTAAAATTTGGCCTAAAATTCACTTGCCACCTACTAAATCTGACTGCATAGGTTTTAGGATTACATCTGGTATACCAGTGGTGTCATATGTGTCATATATGATCCAGGAAAGCGAAAATACAGCCTCAGATGGCTGTATCAGGAAATGCTGATATATTCTCAATTAAGGTAGATTCAAGGTTGAAAACCATATTGATTCATACAGGAGTCACCCCTGAAACGAATTTTAGTAGTGTGTTCCATCAGAAATACATATGTAGCCCAAAGTGCAGGTTCAGGGAGTGTAGTTGGCGAGGGATAGGTAAAATGCCAGATCAGCCCAAACCACCCCTTAAAGTTGGTCAAACTGGCTGAAATTTTTACAGGAAACTCAGTTTATATCAGAGAATGAATTTGTATTAGGCTGGCATACTCGAGGGCCACATTACAAATTTCAATTTCCGGGGTGTGGGGGGGCCCCAGGTCACCCCTCAGGTGGAAGATGTCAAATATATCATAATATTGCTAATCTGAAGCCCAAATTTAATTTCATTCATATTCTAATAATTAATGAGGATATTTTAGGCGCATTTGGAGCATTACATGTCTGACCTGAAATTATTTCACCAAAATATTGTTCTAAATATAGCCAAATATAGATGTAAATCAGCCCAAACCAGTACCAAATATTGGTCTATAAGTCTAAAATTTGGCCTAAAATTCACTTGCCACCTACTAAATCTGACTGCATAGGTTTTAGGATTACATCTGGTATACCAGTGGTGTCATATGTGTCATATATGATCCAGGAAAGCGAAAATACAGCCTCAGATGGCTGTATCAGGAAATGCTGATATATTCTCAATTAAGGTAGATTCAAGGTTGAAAACCATATTGATTCATACAGGAGTCACCCCTGAAACGAATTTTAGTAGTGTGTTCCATCAGAAATACATATGTAGCCCAAAGTGCAGGTTCAGGGAGTGTAGTTGGCGAGGGATAGGTAAAATGCCAGATCAGCCCAAACCACCCCTTAAAGTTGGTCAAACTGGCTGAAATTTTTACAGGAAACTCAGTTTATATCAGAGAATGAATTTGTATTAGGCTGGCATACTCGAGGGCCACATTACAAATTTCAATTTCCGGGGTGTGGGGGGGCCCCAGGTCACCCCTCAGGTGGAAGATGTCAAATATATCATAATATTGCTAATCTGAAGCCCAAATTTAATTTCATTCATATTCTAATAATTAATGAGGATATTTTAGGCGCATTTGGAGCATTACATGTCTGACCTGAAATTATTTCACCAAAATATTGTTCTAAATATAGCCAAATATAGATGTAAATCAGCCCAAACCAGTACCAAATATTGGTCTATAAGTCTAAAATTTGGCCTAAAATTCACTTGCCACCTACTAAATCTGACTGCATAGGTTTTAGGATTACATCTGGTATACCAGTGGTGTCATATGTGTCATATATGATCCAGGAAAGCGAAAATACAGCCTCAGATGGCTGTATCAGGAAATGCTGATATATTCTCAATTAAGGTAGATTCAAGGTTGAAAACCATATTGATTCATACAGGAGTCACCCCTGAAACGAATTTTAGTAGTGTGTTCCATCAGAAATACATATGTAGCCCAAAGTGCAGGTTCAGGGAGTGTAGTTGGCGAGGGATAGGTAAAATGCCAGATCAGCCCAAACCACCCCTTAAAGTTGGTCAAACTGGCTGAAATTTTTACAGGAAACTCAGTTTATATCAGAGAATGAATTTGTATTAGGCTGGCATACTCGAGGGCCACATTACAAATTTCAATTTCCGGGGTGTGGGGGGGGCCCCAGGTCACCCCTCAGGTGGAAGATGTCAAATATATCATAATATTGCTAATCTGAAGCCCAAATTTAATTTCATTCATATTCTAATAATTAATGAGGATATTTTAGGCGCATTTGGAGCATTACATGTCTGACCTGAAATTATTTCACCAAAATATTGTTCTAAATATAGCCAAATATAGATGTAAATCAGCCCAAACCAGTACCAAATATTGGTCTATAAGTCTAAAATTTGGCCTAAAATTCACTTGCCACCTACTAAATCTGACTGCATAGGTTTTAGGATTACATCTGGTATACCAGTGGTGTCATATGTGTCATATATGATCCAGGAAAGCGAAAATACAGCCTCAGATGGCTGTATCAGGAAATGCTGATATATTCTCAATTAAGGTAGATTCAAGGTTGAAAACCATATTGATTCATACAGGAGTCACCCCTGAAACGAATTTTAGTAGTGTGTTCCATCAGAAATACATATGTAGCCCAAAGTGCAGGTTCAGGGAGTGTAGTTGGCGAGGGATAGGTAAAATGCCAGATCAGCCCAAACCACCCCTTAAAGTTGGTCAAACTGGCTGAAATTTTTACAGGAAACTCAGTTTATATCAGAGAATGAATTTGTATTAGGCTGGCATACTCGAGGGCCACATTACAAATTTCAATTTCCGGGGTGTGGGGGGGCCCCAGGTCACCCCTCAGGTGGAAGATGTCAAATATATCATAATATTGCTAATCTGAAGCCCAAATTTAATTTCATTCATATTCTAATAATTAATGAGGATATTTTAGGCGCATTTGGAGCATTACATGTCTGACCTGAAATTATTTCACCAAAATATTGTTCTAAATATAGCCAAATATAGATGTAAATCAGCCCAAACCAGTACCAAATATTGGTCTATAAGTCTAAAATTTGGCCTAAAATTCACTTGCCACCTACTAAATCTGACTGCATAGGTTTTAGGATTACATCTGGTATACCAGTGGTGTCATATGTGTCATATATGATCCAGGAAAGCGAAAATACAGCCTCAGATGGCTGTATCAGGAAATGCTGATATATTCTCAATTAAGGTAGATTCAAGGTTGAAAACCATATTGATTCATACAGGAGTCACCCCTGAAACGAATTTTAGTAGTGTGTTCCATCAGAAATACATATGTAGCCCAAAGTGCAGGTTCAGGGAGTGTAGTTGGCGAGGGATAGGTAAAATGCCAGATCAGCCCAAACCACCCCTTAAAGTTGGTCAAACTGGCTGAAATTTTTACAGGAAACTCAGTTTATATCAGAGAATGAATTTGTATTAGGCTGGCATACTCGAGGGCCACATTACAAATTTCAATTTCCGGGGTGTGGGGGGGCCCCAGGTCACCCCTCAGGTGGAAGATGTCAAATATATCATAATATTGCTAATCTGAAGCCCAAATTTAATTTCATTCATATTCTAATAATTAATGAGGATATTTTAGGCGCATTACATGTCTGACCTGAAATTATTTCACCAAAATATTGTTCTAAATATAGCCAAATATAGATGTAAATCAGCCCAAACCAGTACCAAATATTGGTCTATAAGTCTAAAATTTGGCCTAAAATTCACTTGCCACCTACTAAATCTGACTGCATAGGTTTTAGGATTACATCTGGTATACCAGTGGTGTCATATGTGTCATATATGATCCAGGAAAGCGAAAATACAGCCTCAGATGGCTGTATCAGGAAATGCTGATATATTCTCAATTAAGGTAGATTCAAGGTTGAAAACCATATTGATTCATACAGGAGTCACCCCTGAAACGAATTTTAGTAGTGTGTTCCATCAGAAATACATATGTAGCCCAAAGTGCAGGTTCAGGGAGTGTAGTTGGCGAGGGATAGGTAAAATGCCAGATCAGCCCAAACCACCCCTTAAAGTTGGTCAAACTGGCTGAAATTTTTACAGGAAACTCAGTTTATATCAGAGAATGAATTTGTATTAGGCTGGCATACTCGAGGGCCACATTACAAATTTCAATTTCCGGGGTGTGGGGGGGCCCCAGGTCACCCCTCAGGTGGAAGATGTCAAATATATCATAATATTGCTAATCTGAAGCCCAAATTTAATTTCATTCATATTCTAATAATTAATGAGGATATTTTAGGCGCATTTGGAGCATTACATGTCTGACCTGAAATTATTTCACCAAAATATTGTTCTAAATATAGCCAAATATAGATGTAAATCAGCCCAAACCAGTACCAAATATTGGTCTATAAGTCTAAAATTTGGCCTAAAATTCACTTGCCACCTACTAAATCTGACTGCATAGGTTTTAGGATTACATCTGGTATACCAGTGGTGTCATATGTGTCATATATGATCCAGGAAAGCGAAAATACAGCCTCAGATGGCTGTATCAGGAAATGCTGATATATTCTCAATTAAGGTAGATTCAAGGTTGAAAACCATATTGATTCATACAGGAGTCACCCCTGAAACGAATTTTAGTAGTGTGTTCCATCAGAAATACATATGTAGCCCAAAGTGCAGGTTCAGGGAGTGTAGTTGGCGAGGGATAGGTAAAATGCCAGATCAGCCCAAACCACCCCTTAAAGTTGGTCAAACTGGCTGAAATTTTTACAGGAAACTCAGTTTATATCAGAGAATGAATTTGTATTAGGCTGGCATACTCGAGGGCCACATTACAAATTTCAATTTCCGGGGTGTGGGGGGGCCCCAGGTCACCCCTCAGGTGGAAGATGTCAAATATATCATAATATTGCTAATCTGAAGCCCAAATTTAATTTCATTCATATTCTAATAATTAATGAGGATATTTTAGGCGCATTTGGAGCATTACATGTCTGACCTGAAATTATTTCACCAAAATATTGTTCTAAATATAGCCAAATATAGATGTAAATCAGCCCAAACCAGTACCAAATATTGGTCTATAAGTCTAAAATTTGGCCTAAAATTCACTTGCCACCTACTAAATCTGACTGCATAGGTTTTAGGATTACATCTGGTATACCAGTGGTGTCATATGTGTCATATATGATCCAGGAAAGCGAAAATACAGCCTCAGATGGCTGTATCAGGAAATGCTGATATATTCTCAATTAAGGTAGATTCAAGGTTGAAAACCATATTGATTCATACAGGAGTCACCCCTGAAACGAATTTTAGTAGTGTGTTCCATCAGAAATACATATGTAGCCCAAAGTGCAGGTTCAGGGAGTGTAGTTGGCGAGGGATAGGTAAAATGCCAGATCAGCCCAAACCACCCCTTAAAGTTGGTCAAACTGGCTGAAATTTTTACAGGAAACTCAGTTTATATCAGAGAATGAATTTGTATTAGGCTGGCATACTCGAGGGCCACATTACAAATTTCAATTTCCGGGGTGTGGGGGGGCCCCAGGTCACCCCTCAGGTGGAAGATGTCAAATATATCATAATATTGCTAATCTGAAGCCCAAATTTAATTTCATTCATATTCTAATAATTAATGAGGATATTTTAGGCGCATTTGGAGCATTACATGTCTGACCTGAAATTATTTCACCAAAATATTGTTCTAAATATAGCCAAATATAGATGTAAATCAGCCCAAACCAGTACCAAATATTGGTCTATAAGTCTAAAATTTGGCCTAAAATTCACTTGCCACCTACTAAATCTGACTGCATAGGTTTTAGGATTACATCTGGTATACCAGTGGTGTCATATGTGTCATATATGATCCAGGAAAGCGAAAATACAGCCTCAGATGGCTGTATCAGGAAATGCTGATATATTCTCAATTAAGGTAGATTCAAGGTTGAAAACCATATTG